>PVKC010049378.1:0-10720 GCA_004027635.1 Crocidura indochinensis | reverse complement strand
AGGAAAGGAGCACAAACTGGCATCATCTTTATGGTCCTCTGTTTATTTGTTGGAGGAAGACCTTCCAAGAAGTGCTCAGGTAGTCTAGGGTCTCTCCCAACCATACATAACACCATAGTACTGAGGGGCTATAGGGTCACCCTAGCAATGCCTCAAGGAGTCTAGGTTCTCTCCCAACCATACATGACTCCATAGTACTGAGGGGCTACAGGGCCACCCTAGCAATGCTCAAACAGTGTACCTTTGGGGATCAAGCTTGGAGTCTTCATGTGCCAGGCAGGTGATCCCACCCTTTGAGCTATCTCCCTGACCCTGTTAGTCCAGCAACAATTATGCGGGGGAGATGAGAAAGTCCCTGTACCTTGATGGGAGTTTGAAAAGCCAATATCAGCAGATGAACAGTGCCCGAGCCCTGTGCTAGATAGAGCCTGTTACATTTATCATCATAGTTGATATTGCTCCAATTTTGGACACCTTTCTGGAGAAGGGAGGAAGCATTTGCTATGACTTTGTACTTCAGTACCATAAATATTAACCTATTGTAGCCAGGTTACCCAAGCTACAATATAGTTATAAATATAAAGGACTAGAGAGATAGTACAGCAGGTAAGGCAGTTGCCTTGCAGTTTGTCAACCTGGCTTCGATCTCCTGCATATATGGTCCCCCAGACCCATAAGGAGTGATTCCTGAGTGCAGAGTAAGCCCTAAGCATCACCAGGTGTGGCCCATAAAGAAAACAAAAAATTTTAATTGCTTCTCTCCAATTGAGAAGTGCAACTTGTTTACAGTGATAAAGATGTCACCAGTTTCTGTGTCGATAGGCATTCCCAAGTACACTGCAAATACCTAGGCCTTGTGCCTATCTTCAGACCAGCTAGTCTTTATCTCTGCACTTCAGTGGCCTGCCCCCATTGCTTAGGGAATAGACATGTGATTGGAAACAGAAGTCATCTCCTGGTAACCCCTCTTCCCCACTATGGACACTCAGCTGGGATTGGTGAGCAGAAACTTAAACATCTGGTCAGCACAATCCTAGGGGGTTGTTGGTATTTTATGGACAACCCATCAAGATTGATTGGCCTGCTAACTGAATTAGCCAGATGTGTGGACATTGTGTGCCTTTGCCTCGGCCTCCCTTCAATGTTGTTAGATGGAAGCAGAAGTGTGATTAGCATGTTGGAAGACACTGTTTTCAGGGCAGGAACAAAAGCCGCCACCTTCTGCCGATGGTGGCTCTGGCCCTAACGTCAGTGCTGTAATTATGACTGCAAATTCAGCCCAGACTCCAATCCAGCCTTGGTCTCAGCTGGCGTTTGCAGAGGAGATGGGGAGGGGGTGTGCGGAAGGGACAGCATTGCAGAAGTCCAGAGATCCAGTCTCTCATTACAGTCCACTTTGGACTATGCTTTATCCAGACCCTTTTTCTTCTGATAGTTGCACCCAGCTGCTTCTGGTCACAGAGTCCACTGCCACCTTGAGGGGAAATCAGTACTGGATTGTGGAGAGAAGTGGGGAATAGAGCTAGTCTTGCAGGAATCCTGTTGAAAATGAGCTGATGATTACCATTCTTTCCATCCTATGTCACATGCTGTTCAGAGCACAGCTACTGTCTAGAAAACCCCTGCTTTTGGTTTACATTGGGCAGCAGTTTTTGGCAAAAGTTCTTTATTTTTGTTTGTTTCGTTTCTTTGGATCTTTGTTTTCAGGAGGAATATGACTAGTTTTGGCCACACCTAGCCTTGTTTCTGGTCTATTCCTAGCTCTCTGCTCAGGAATTACTGATGATGCAGGGGTATGGGGAATGGGTGGGGGGTGTTGGGGATCAGGGTTGGCCACATACAAGACAAAGCTCCTTAACCTTTGTACTATCTCTCAGGCCATTGGCAGGAGTTTTGCTTTGGTGCTTTTCTTCACCAAGCTCTGAATGTGAGATAAACATAGGCACTTTCATTCCAATGATTTTGAATCGCCTCTTTTCCAACTGGACTAGCCCATATATTAATAGTAGAACAAACCAAGTATTTTCCTACCTCCAATACCTCTGTGATGCTTCATATTCAGTAGATATCTAATATACTATGCATCTAACTAGACTCAGCCTCCTCAGACTTTTATCATCTTCCCTATGTAGTGAATGGCATCATCGACCAATCAGCCAAACAAAAATAAAAGACAGCAAATCTGATGACTTCTTCTTTGCTCCCCACTAAACCAATCTTCCTCCAGATATTCTTTTTTTTTTTTTTTTTTTTTGGTTTTTGGGCCACACCCGGTGATGCTCAGGGGTTACTCCTGGCTATTTGCTCAGAAGTCGCTCCTGGCAGGCACGGGGGACCATATGGGGAACCGGGGGATCGAACCGAGGTCCATCCTAGGTTAGCACAGGCACCTTACCTCCAGCACCACCGCCCGGCCCCTTCCTCCAGGTATTCTATGTCTAGTTCTTATTTTCAGAATCCATCATTTACTTAAACTGATCTAACAGCACTCTGGGTGGTCTTCCTACTTATAAGCTCCCCCTTCCATCTAGCCTTACCCCATAATGCCCTCCCACTTCCCTCTGTGAGAACCATCCTCTCTGTGCGTGTTTGAGAAGCTCAGATGTCAAACCCAACATAGCAGTATCTCAGCAGGTCCCCACAGATCTTCTGTCCCCTCTAATAAGAAGAGAATGATTTGCTTCAGGATATGCTTTCTAGAGAGATGTGCAGAAGTGGAGCTGGGGAGACTGGGGCTGGCTCTGCCAGAGGCCACCTCACTGCTTGCTCTTGACATCATATGGCTTCTGCCTGTAGCCTTTGGTTCTTTACTTTCCTCTGTCTGGCATCCCTTTTTCCCATCTCTCATATCAGATTGCTTTGTTTTTAAGCTTCAACTCACTTATGTCTCTCGGAGGTCATTTTTCCTGGTCCACCCACATGAAATGAATAACTTTGCCCTCTGCTTCCCCACAGCAACATTAGGAGGCTGTGTTGTTGTTTTCAAGATTTCAACTGAAGGGCCTAATGAAGCTCAGCAGTAGACCACTTGCCTTGTATGTGTGAGATCTTGGGTTCGAACATCAGCATCATCAAAATAAAAGGTTACAGTGGAAACTTAAAAAAAAGAAAAAGAAAGAAAAATAAAACTGGAGAGGTGGTGCTAGAGGTAAGGTGTCTGCCTTGCAAGTGCTAGCCAAGGAAGGACCGTGGTTGGATCCCTCTGGCATCCCATATGGTCCCCCCAAGCCAGGGGCAATTTCTGAGCACTTAGCCAGGAGTAACCCCTGAGCATCAAATGGGTGTGGCCCAAAACACCAAAAAAAGAAAAAAAAAGAAAGAAAGAAAGAAACAGCTATTGGTCTGTCCTGCACAGATTCTGCTTCCAATTACCCTATTCAGGTATAGAACCTGTGAAAACCACCCAGCCAACCTTCTATCTACTACAGAAATAAGGTGACTGACTCAATTCACCGTTTATGTGTCTTAATTTTTGTGAGATACACCTTCCTCCATAAGGGGCCAGAGCAATAGTACAGCAGATAGAGCACTTGCCTTACATGTGACCCAGTTTGATACTCAGCATCCCATATAATCTCCAGAGCTTGCCAGAAGTGATTTCTTTTTTTGTTTGTTTTGTTTTGTTTTGTTTTGTTTTTGTTTTTGTTTGGGGCTACTCCTGGCTCTACGCTTAGAAATCGCTCCTGGCACGCTTGGGGAAACATATGGGATGCCAGAATTCGAACCACTATCCTTCTGTATGCAAGGCAAACACCCTGCTCCATGCTATCTCTTCAGCCCCACCCAGAAGTGATTTATGAGTGCAGAGCCAGGAGTAACCCCTGGCCCAAAAAGACAAAACAGTAAATAAAAAAAAAATAGGTGTTGTAGTAAAGCTAACAATCACTCATTAATTGACTCTGATGTACGAAGTTTTATGCTGAGGCTTTTCCTCTCTTAAATACTTAAAAATAACCTCCATATTTGATATTCATCTTGCCTCCATTTTCCACAGGCATGCATAAAGGCACTCAGGTGTTAAATAACTTGCCAAGTTCCACCACTGCTAAGTGACAAAGTCTCTATGGTGGTGGTGTTCTCAAGAGTAAAATGCCACAGCTGGAATGAAAGCATAGCAGATAGGGTAGGGCATTTGCCTTGCATGTGGCCAACCCAGGTTTGATTCCCAGTACCCCATATGGTTCCTTGAGCCTGCCAGGAGTAATTCCTGAGTGCAGAGCCAGGAGTAACCCCTGAGCACCACTGAGTGTGGCAAAAACAAAAAAAAAAGTAAAATACCAGCTTGGTGCCCAGAGCCTGCACAAAATGTATAAAATAGGTGCCCTGGAATTGGGGATGTTTGGTTATTTGTTTGAATGAACCCATGTTCTTCCCTTTGAACTTGCCTGCTTAAAGAAGGACTGGTCAGGTGTCTGTAGCTTATGCCAAGAAGTATGGATTTTGTCTCATCGTCTAATGCCCAGCCGTACATAGACATGTTTTCTCCCACTCAGTAACAAACTGCCTGGAACTCTTTCCTGGCTCATATTTACAAGAGAATGTGATAAATTCCGTATTGATCTCTCCTGTTCCACTGTAAATTTTGCAAAAGATGATTAAATAGAGCAATAGAGTCTGCAGGCATTGTGGCTCAATATGTTGTGGAGTGGTGTATCGACCTCCTCCATCCAAAGGCAGCCAGCGCCTATCCCTGCTGCCCCAGACCAGTAATTAAAATCCTGTGAGACTGGGATTTAAAATCCAATCATATCCCTGAATCAAGCCTTCCAGCCTCCCCCTGTGACGAGTGCAATAAGGTAACGGCAGGAGCATGTTTATGTCCGAGCTGAAGCAGTCCCCATAGGGTGGGTAAGAAATGGAGAGTTGGGTAGTCCTGCTGGCTAAATCACTTCACCCTGACACCACAGCCACTTGTAAGACAATCTGAGGGCCCATTAACAAGTCCCAGCCAAAGACCAAAACTCAGCCCATAGGAGGGAAAACAGCATTCACAAAGATTCCCAAATTGTGTTCCTCCACTAACTGCCATTCCTCCAGTCAGTAGGTGCTTTGAGCAGGTGACATAGCCTTGATTGAACCTTTAGTGAACAAATCTGTTTGAATTTCCACAGGAACTCCTTGGTTTAACCTAAGCAGAAGCTGTCTTCCCCTTGAGGAAGCCTATAATCAGAACACTAAAAGCAGTTAAAATGAACTTGTTCATCTCCCACACGATCAGGACCTCCTTAGGTGAAGGGGCAGTGCCTGCTTTTTCCTCTGTATATCCCAGCACCTAGCATAGTGCCAGATAGAAGAAAGTTCTCAGAAAGTGTTTGTGAATGAATGGACACAACTAGCCTTGAAAAAAAATCTCTACAAACTCGTGTGGAATAGAACTGCCAGGTGACTATCTGCCAAGTGCTGGGTCAAGGCCCATCATTGGTTGAACTTGTTTGTTCCAGAAACCTTGATTTTAACCTTTCTGCTTATGTAAAATTAATCTAATTCCTAGTTTACAGGATGACCCTTTATGTGGGAGTGGGGAAGACAACAGGGGTTATGAATGTTGTTGGCTGCACCCACCTGTGCTTAGGGCTGTTACCACCTCTGTGCTAAAAGATCACTCCTGTGGTGCTCAGGGGATCCTATATGGTGCCAGGGTTCAAACTGGAGTTGGCCATACAAGGCCTTACCCTGTATTAACTCTCTGGACCACATATGGCTTACTAGTTACCTATAACTGCAAGCATGTCTTGAGCTATATTTTTACCATCTGAATCTCTAGTTTGCAAACATTATTCTCACCTGGAATCTAACCTTTTCCTGCCTTAATCAAGAACCATCTCTACTATGTCTTCCAAAGTCCCTAAACTTCCCATTTATCTCCTTTTATTTTTACCTCTTTCATTTCATCTTCCCCTCAGTACCCTTCCCACCCTTCCCACCCTCATCTGCTGTCTTCAGTTTGGTGGCCAGGTGATGCCTGGGAGATCCACGTTAGTGAGAACATACTGAACAGGAGTGGTCCTGTGGCTGTGTGAAAATGTTCTTCCTGTTGCCTCTGTTCTTCTGCTCTCCTTGCTCTGTTTAGCCCATCAGTCACTTCCTTCCACCCTACTCTGGTGTCTGGCTCTCTTTTGCTCAGTCATGTACTTGTCCAGTATCTGGTGAAGCTGATTTTTGCCCTGACCACAACTGACTCAGACCACCAGAGTCCTAAAAAATTAAAGGAGTGAGATGGATGTGGTGTAACTTGCTTCTGTGAATCCAGGCTGATGCCTCATACTCACCACCATCCCTTCTCTTAGTTGTGGGGGGCTCACTAGCCATGCAAGGAGAACCTGGGAACCATCCAAAGCCATCATTGACCTGACTCTACAAAATTAACCATTTTGGAGGCCAGAGCAGTGGCACAAGTAGTATGGTGTGTTTGCCTTGCATGCACTAACCATCCTAGGATGGTCTGTGGTTCGATCCCCCAGCATCCCATATGGTCCCCCAAACCAGGAGCAATTTCTGAGCTCAGAACCAGGAGTAACCCCTGAGCATTACCAAGTGTGGCCCCCCCTCAAAAAAAACTAACTATTTTTGGTGCTTGGCCCAGCAATGTCGATGGCTATCAGGGCCACCTTGGCAGTGCTGGGGGTGTTGGGGAGAGGTGGGCATATGGTGCCAGGGATTGAATTTGTGGCCTCATCTCTAGCCACACTTGCACCCGAGTCCTTTGAACTATATCCCCAACCCAGCACCACTGCTTCGTGCAAGCACACAGCATCCCTTTAGAAGACAGGGCACCCTAGACCCCACCTAGGCTATTGTGTGTGAAGGATGTGATCATAGCTGGCCCAAGAAGTGGTCTGAGTAGTGGTTTGCAGCAAGTGGGAATATTCACGGGCTGGAACAGTAGAGCTGAGTTTTATAGAAATGTCTCGTCAGAGGGGTGAGCAAAGGCAAATTTGGCACCAGGGAATTGGTCTATATCCAATCCCATGGTTGATGCTAGAACCAAACCCAAGAGTAGACCCAAGATAGTGTTGGCTGATTCAGAGAAACTTTAGTGAGAAGAGTGGGTACTCCCTCACTCCCTGCTCCCCTAGATTTCTTTTCCTTAGTGTTCACTTAAAGCAGTGCCTTCTTTTTCCCACTTGGTTGTAGCTTTCCATTTCCTACCCCTTCTCTTCTCCTCACTCCCCTTACTGCACACTGTGCTATCATTGCTTCTGACACACACACACCCGCACACATACACACACACACTGTCTCTCAGACGAGTGGAGCTGGCTGTGGCCATGTGATCAATGCTCAGTCCGGTGTAAAAACTTCCGCTCCAGGAGGCAGAACATCTGGGTGGTTTCTGGGTGGCCACTTAACCTGAACTTCTGTCCAAACAGAACTCTGAATAGGAGGGGAAGGACCCCCGTTTTGTTCCCTTACTTCACCACCATCTACCCCAATCCTCTCTCAAAAACTTCCCCTCAGAGCACTCCATAAAGGAAGCAGAAAGATTATTTGTCCCTCTTTTTTTTGACTCTTGAGCCACTCAGAAGAGGGAGCTATCTAGTGGAAAGCCAAATCTGCCTTTTGTTAAGAACAAAAATGTGGGGCCCGGGAGATAGCATGGAGGTAAGGCGTTTGCCTTTCATGCAAAAGGTCATCGGTTCGAATCCCGGTGCCCCATATGGTCCCCCGTGCCTGCCAGGAGCAATTTCTGAGCATGAAGCCAAGAGTAACCCCTGAGCACTGCTGGGTGTGACCCAAAAACCAAAAACCAAAAAAATATATATATATTAAAAAAAATTAAAAAAAAAAAGAACAAAAATGTAAAATTTTAAACTTAGGGGCTGCGAAGATAGTTCAGTGAGCCAGAATGCCAGCTTTAAGTGCAGCAGCCCCATTTCTATTACCACATAGTCTCCAGTCACCACCAGGAGTGACCCCTGAATACCAGCCCAAACATATTTCCCAAGCAGTGTTAGTTGTAGCCCCAAGACTAAACAAAACAAAACAAAAATTTAGTCATGCAAGAGATTAATAGAACAAATACCCCCTTTAAGTGCCAATTTATGATTAATACTCTCCTAGGCAGTTATTTTAGTTACCTGCACCTGTTTTCTCAGTGTCTGTATGAAGACTAATTCAGACACTGTGTATAAGGACCTTACACCCAAAAATGCCCTTTTTCCTTGATCTACCAGATTTAAAAACATCTGTAAGGCAAGGAAAGAAATATTATCTCAAGCCAGTACATATGGGTTGCACCTACCAGAACCCTTTGTTGCAGTAAGCACTGGACATGTACCATGCAAGCAAGCTATGGCTTAAAGTACAAAATAAGGGGCCCTGGAGATAGCATGGAGGTAAGGCGTTTGCCTTTCATGCAAAAGGTCATCGGTTCGAATCCCGGTGCCCCATATGGTCCCCCGAGCCTGCCAGGAGCAATTTCTGAGCATGGAGCCAGGAGTAACCCCTGAGCACTGCCGGGTGTGACCCAAAAACCAAAAAAAAAAAAAAAAAAAAAAAAATACAAAATAAGACCAAAAAAATGTGTTTCTCCAGTTTCTCCTGTTTTTCTTAAATTGTTATATGGAAATAAGGCATGAACTAGTTGGTCCAGGTTATGGCCCATAGTAGATACTAAGTAAAGAACTATTGTGAGGCCAGAGAGATGGCACAAAAGGCTGGAGCACATGCTTTGTAATACCTGCTTCAATCTCCAGCACCTCATAGCCTCCTAAACACCACTAGAAGCAATCCACAAGCTACTACTAGCACCTTGGCACTGCCAGGTATGACTCTCCCAACCCCCCCAAAAATAAAAGAAAAACCCAAAACATTCTTAGTCTCAGGAGAGGCATAGCCCCCACATGCCCATCTATGTATACTCTATACTGTGTGTCACAGGAAGAAGTCCAGAAAAAGGTCAGGAAACTGGAGTTTGCCTACTATGGAGACAAGCATCATCTCTCTAGCCTCCAAGAAGATAGAGCAGGCCTGACTTCCTGGAAGTGGAGGGGGCTGGAGAACATGCACTAGGGTGCAGGGAGGCCAGCAACGGTGAAAACTGAGTATCACTGGGGGGTGGCATGCTACCATCCAGAACAGGGATTAGATCTAGAGGAACAGGCTGCCAGCAGGGTAGGTGGTGAATGGAGGCAGGGTGGCCGCCTGCGTCTTCAGGGTGATCAGTCTGTCTCAACTCTCAGACACTGTCCTGTGATGTATGTTCACAACCTTGAAGAACAGGTCGAAGTAGAGCCTGCTGCTTGGTGAGAGTGCATAGACTGCGACAGCAGTGAGAATTGGATGGATGATTGGCTGGGAGAAACGTGGAAAGGGGATGAGTGTAAAGTCACTCACAGATCCTTATCCATCTGATGCAATTCAAAAAACGATTTGTTTTGGGGCCTCCCCTGATGATATTCAGGGTTTACTTCTGGCTCTCAGCTCAGATCACTCCTGGAGGGCTCAGGGGACCATATATGCTGGGGATCCAACCTTTGTTGGTTGTCTGCAATGCAAGCAAGCACCCTATGCACTGGGCTATCTCTCTAGCCCCTGCAAAAAATATTTTTCCAGGGCAGGAACGATAGCACAGTGATAGGGTGTTCGTATTGCACGCGGCTGACCTAGGACAGACCTGGGTTCAATCCCCAGCATCCTATCTAGTCCCCCACACCAGGAGCAATTTCTGAGCGCATAGCCAGGAGTAAACTCTGAACATCACTGGGTGTGTCCCAAAATGTGTTTTTCCTCATTTTTCAAGTTTCTTGTCTTCCTCAGTCCAGATAAAATCCCTGGGCAACTGTCATTAACTTCGAGAAGTGAAGCAAGTGCCCCAGATCACAGAGAGTGGGGACCCTCCCACACCTGATCTGCATGTGAAGTGATCTATATCATCATGGAAACAGCAGAGGTGGTAGATCCAGGTCTCTGGCATTTCTCTGTGCTGACAGAAGTGGGAGAGAGGGTTGCTGAGGGACGTTTCAAAATTACAGATAATAAATAACATCGGACACATTTGCATTGGGTCACTCTGTTGTTTTATTTAAAAGCTTCCTAGATGGCCTGGAGTGATGGTTCAGTGAGTAGAGAATTTATTTGCCTCGTATGAGGCCAGCCCAGATTCAATCCCCAACATCCTAATTGGTCCCCCAAACCCCACCAGGAGTGATACCTCAGAGCAGAGTTAGGAGTCACCCCTGAATACTGCCAGGTGTGACCTAAAAAATAAATAAATAAAAAGCATCCTAGAAACATTCTTCTTGATACTTACAGAGGAAAGCATGTGCCAGAACACAGTAGTGTTAAGGGACAGGAAGCCACCCCTACCCCACTGATTGTGAGCTGTTTGTTTACAGTATAGAGAAGACCTGAGTTCAGCATCTCCCCAACAAGTAAGCTCCATGCCCTTCTCCCCACTACAAGCAGGTGTTTTTGTCCACTGGGGCCACCTGACTTGGGTAGAGAAAAGCATCTAGAAGCATCAGAGACATTCTGGGCTAGCAGAAACCTTATCTGGAACAAGTTCTGTCACTTAGTGAATTGGTCCTGTTGTCAGCACATAGCAGATACAGGCCTGTACAACTGTACAAGGCAGTGAGCAGGCAGTACTAGGGCAAAGCTGAATTCTCAGAGTTGCCTCCATAGAGATAGGCTGCTTTCATGCTGAATGAGCAGTGCTGGGGACAGTCAGAAACAGATACCACAGGAGCATGAAGGAGAGTAATACCCAAAATTTCTT
>PVKC010049377.1:0-10730 GCA_004027635.1 Crocidura indochinensis | reverse complement strand
CCCTCCCCCCCGCAGTCCGTCTGTCCCTTCATCCATGAAAGATGCTCGGGGTGTTCTCTCACCTGATCCAGAAGCATCACCGAGGATTTGATTATCTCCCTCCATTTCTGGAGCTCAGAGTCGTGGTACTTTTGCTGGGACTCTAAAAGCTGGGCCCATTCTGTCTGGGACTGGGGTAACCTGTGGGTTAGAAGAAGGGGTGCCCCAGCAGCTGGAGTTACGCTCAGCAGATTGTCCTGTGCTCCCAGACCCCTAAAGGACAGAGATTCCCATCAGAGTGCTTTGTCCTCTGCCCCATGCCCTGCCCCAGGCCCCAAATTGTAAACAGAGGGAAAGCTGTGGGAAGGGCTGGTTGTGCAAGTCTCTGCCCAAACGTTCTTCCTTCCTTCCCTCCTCCCCCAACCAAAGGCAGGTAGCAGTGTCCCAGGGAGAGGGTAGGAGCAAGGGCACAGGACCAGATATGGTGGAGGGGTGGCCGGGTTTACCTTTCCTGGAGCCTCAGACCCTGCCAGGCAGTGAGGGTCTGGGTGGTGTATTCCAGCATCCAGAGCTTGTAGAAAAGCATCATGTTCAGAATTACAAGCAGGACCAGGCTGCGAAGGAGAGGAGGAGGAGAAAGAGCCCTGAGCACTGAGCTGAACATGGCCCTTTCTCTGGGCCAGTCACACTCTTCAGGTTCCAGTCTGAGTTGGGGTCACCCACCATGCTGTGAAGAGGACCAGAGAGCTGGGGGGTGCTGCCAGGGTAGAAGGTAGAGGGGAGCTCCCTGGACTCTACCCAATATACACATAGAGGGGAAGAAGATGTACATATGCCCTCAGAACCTGGGCATGCTGGGTACAGGGTAGAGGAGAGGAAACAGAAGGAAAAAGACAATCAAAGCCAGTACCTGAAACAGATCCTACAGGAGCAAGGAAGGAAAAGGGGAAACAGAGATTAGAAATGGGTGGCTGGGGTAAGAACATCCAGCACCCCGAGAAAGGAAGGGCAGAGAGTAGACAAGTCCAGCTGGCCAGGAAGGGGTGAGGCAGGCACTCAATGCACTCTGATTTTAGGGGTGATAAGTGGGCTCAGATTCTCCCCAAGCTAGTATGGAGGTAACTTGTAATTTCCACGAGTTTCCTTGCCCACCCCATCCCAGATGCCTGGTACCAGCCACTCGGTGAGGTGCCGAAACACAGGGGTGCAGAGAGTGAGTCTGAGCCAGGGTAGGTAAAGAGATATGGGGCTCCTCAAAGGCCCCATACCATAGCATCTCTGGTATGCTTTCTCCAGAGATAGAGCCAACTTAATTTTGTATGATTTGTTTTGGGTTCACACTTGGCCATTAGTACATGAATGTACACATATGTGTAAGACCCTATATCTCACAGCCTCATAGTGGCCACTGAATTCTGAGGCCTCTAAAGGTCACTTGGATGTTGTGCCTGATGTCACCATTCCCTCCCTTGTCTATAGCACCTGCATTCAGACTGTCATGTGTCACCCTGCAGTGCTCAGGGAATCCTCAGGTCCTCTGCCCACTCAAGCCCCTTAAGGGCCAGTATCTGAGCAGAGAAAGAGGATGCCTGTTAGCGCAGTCATGGAGACACAGGGGTCAGCATTGTGAGGATGGTTCTTTCTGAGTACGAAGCTCCCCAGCCAGGTCAGAAAAGAGGTTCTGAGAGCAGGTGGACCCAAGTTGGAGTCCAGTATTGGACTGCCCGCCTAGGTTCTCTCTCACTGCCTGGCCAACCTCGGAGCTGCTGTCTACACAGCATGCCAGACACAGCCTGTTCTCCTACATGCAAGGAACAGAGAAACCCAGAGTCCCACAGCTGGAGCTGCAATGGTGAGAGTCCCAATAGTGGTTTGGTCCATCTGTATCTGCACATCTCATTTACAGGATGGGGGTTTGTGGTGGACCCAAGGTTCCCGTGACCTTCAGACTGGAGTCACCCACTGGACCTCTATCCACCTCGGTATCTCCCTGGCCACTTTTGAGGGTTCTTCAGAATTTTTCCCCAGACTGGGAGCCCACCTGCCTGCTCCCCATTTCCCTGTGATAGGAGCTGGGTGTCAGGCAGTGGTTGAAACTTAGTGGTGCTGGGCCCATTATGCCTTCTTCTTTCAGCTCCCTTTGGCCAAACAACTACTCTGAGGGTCTAGGCCCTTTTTGCTTCACTGTGTTGTCAACACAAGGATGATACAGCGAGGTCGAGCTTTCCTGGACCACACTACAGCACTGATTTGATATGGGCTCTAGAATGCAAGGTCCTGAGGTTCACATAGTTCATACATTCTGAATCCCTGACCCCCGCTTTACCCCTAAAGGGTGCAAAGGCTCCTCAAAGGACCCGTACCACAGCATTTCTGGGCGAGATTTCTCCATGAGGTAGAGCCAACTTAATTTTGTTTGATTGTTTTGGGTTCACACTTGGCCATGCTTAGGGCTTATTCTTGGCTCTGTGCTCAGGGGTCACTGCTGGTGGGGCACAGGGACCCTGTGGGGATGCTAGAGATGGAACCTGGTATGAATCCATGTGCAAGGCAAAGTGTGCTAACCACTGGACAATCTCTCTGGCTGCAGGAGAAGCTATCTGGTTTTTGGGTCACACCCGGCATTGCTCAGGGGTTACTCCTGGCTCCATGCTCAGAAATTCCTCCTGGCAGACACGGGGGACCATATGGGGCACCGAGATTCGAACCGATGACCTTTTGCATGAAAGGCAAACGCCTTACCTCCATGCTATCTACCAGGCCCCAGGAGAAGCTATCTGAAAGGACCTTTCCAGCTTTCCCATTAGGAACACTGATGATCCAGCATGCACTGGAGGCTGATTAAACCCAAAAAATGAAGCCATGAGGGAGAAACCAATCCAGAGGGAGAAGGCTAGAGTGCAGAGCAGAGACATCCAGGAGGCTAGGGTGGGGAGGGCTGGGGGGCACAGGTGTCCTTACACACAGCTGATGACCAGTAGTAGCTTAGACACGCTGTGCAGGTGGAAGCCCGTGGGGGTGTCCTCAGGAATGTGCCGGGTCTGTGTGGAGCCTGCAGGGAAAGAGGCTTGAGCATAGACCCCTGGGTCCACCCACAGCTGCTCCATAAAGGCCCCCAAAGTTTACAGTGGGCTGTCCTTGGTGCTTGCTTGGGAGTAACAGCCCTGGGCTGGCCACAGCATCAGGCTAGCTCCTCAAGGGCAGCCCAGGAGACCGTGAAGGTCACTGTACAGAGGGTGGATTGATAAAGGCAGGACAAGGATGCTACAGCCTAGGGCTCAGGTATGGTGGAGTCACCTCGTTTTGCAGAGCAGGTCTGAGGGTTGCAAGTATGTGTGACAAGGGGCTAAGGAAATCACCAGGCAAAGAGAAGCAGCAAAGCAGCAATCGGGCCCTTGGGTTTGGGGTGTCAGTGTGGGCTGGACGGACATTGTCCAAGTCACAGCCTGAGCCCCACTGGCTCGTACCTGCCACGTGCTTGATCCTGTGGCCCACTTCTTCGTCTGTGGGTGTGGTCACGGGGCTCATCACCTCCTCCAGGTGTGGCCCCCGCAGGTGGCTGTGGGTGCGCTTTCTCCTCCGCACGGCAGTGGGTTTGCTGGTCTTCTCTTGTGGGGACTGCCGGTGCGTCTCGGCCAGGTATGTGCTCTCCATCTTGGTCAACTCGCTTTCTGCAGAGGCAAGGTGTCATGGCAGAGCCTGCACTTCTGGTGCCAAAAGGCAAATTGGGGACCTGCACTTCCTGTATTGACCCACAAAATGCCAGTTGGGACCTGTATTTCCTGTACTGACGTGCAATGGCTAGTTGGGGATCTGTTCTTTCTCTACTTCCAAACCAACACTCAAGACTCTCTCTAGAGCTGTTGATGTTCAGCTGTACTTTATCCACATGTCCACTTTGAGAAGTCATTTTGCAGGGCTCCTTCAGACCCATGCTGGGCTTAGCCCAAATCTGCCCTGAGCAATGCCCCAGTAGGCAGAGAAGCAGGCCCAACTCCAGCCCCTTTCAGATGCCTTTGTCCTTTGCAAAGGGAAGTGCTCATGGACCCTTTCCTGCTCTCCGAGGTCAAAGTAAGGCCTGGGGGCCTCACTTGGGGTCTTCAGCCCCAGCAGTGGTGATGCATGCAGGGCTCCTAGGCAGTGCTCACCTAAATGGCGGAAATAATCCTCCAGCCCACTCCAGAAGTTCTTCTCAATGAAGGATTTCACCAAGCCCCAGGGCTGTTTCCGGTAGCGTAGCTCTGTGGAGACCCTAGGGAATGGGCAGAGACAAAGCCACAAGTCAGCACCTTGCTGGCAAGGAGAAGGGTAGGGTGCAGTGGGCACAGGGATGGAGAGTGGTGGGTATCTGGCCTGCAGACCACTTTACACCCAGTTACTGTTCAATCACCTTGATGTCCCTTGTTCTTCTGGCCACACACACTGCACAGGTGAGGAGCAGAGCTTCAGAGTTTGATGTTGGTTTCCCCCTTCCTTTAAGCCATTGTGGTGACGGGGTCACACTCATGGCTTTGCTCACAAACCTGATGTGATGTGTCATCCCAGATGACAGTGCTAATGGGACAGCACTGAGCATGTGGGCAGAGGCTGGGCATCAAACACCAGTGACCTGATGGTGGATGCCATCCTGGGACCCTGTCTTAGAGCCAACATGGAAGCTGACCCCAGACTCTTTCTGGAGTTTCTCCCCCAGAGTTTCTCCTCCTAGAAGGACACTCAAGCGGTTCCCAGTGGCCTATAGGCCCTGGAGACTAGCAGTGCTCTTAGTGCCTGGCTCCTGACTCTGCAAAGGTCTCTAGGCCTTTCCCCCTTGTTTTGTCTCCCCCAATCTTGAGTCTTGCTACCACCTTTCCCTTCCCAGTACTGTTTCCTCTTTTTCATAGCCTCTTTCCAGGCTCAAACACTCCCCACTCCTGCCCTGAAAGAGATTCTTCCGGCTCATGCTCTCTTGGTCTCTTGGGCCTTCCAGGAGCAATTTCTGAGCACAGAGCCTGGATTAACTCCTGAGTATGGCTAGGTGTGGCCCAAAATAAGGTCACCCTCTTGACCCATGTAGTAAGAAGCAGGGCTGGAACAATAGCACAGTTATAGGGCAGCTGACCCAGGACAGACCTGGGTTATATTCTTGGGAGTCCCGTATGGTCCCCTAAACCAGGAATAATTTCTTAAGTGCATAGCCAGGGTAACCCAAAGCATCACTGGGTATGGCCCCAAAACTAAAACAAAATAAACCAAAAAAATAGCCATGTACTAAGAAAAGCCTTTGCATCCATCCTAGGCATTGATGGGCTTTCAGAGGGCAGGAAAGGGATTCTCTTGAGGCTCAGAAGCCACAAAATCCCTTTCCAGCTGTGCCCCTCCAACACTGGAAGTAGACCCCCAGACAATGCACACCTGAGCCGACTTTTATTCCGAGCCACGCGCGTGAGGGTGTAGCGATTGATGGTGTAGAAGTAGTCATGGTAGGGAACATCATGCGTCAGCACCTCGGCGTCCACCACGTAGCACTCACTCTCCTGACTGGCCTTGTACATGGTCTGTGGAAGGAAGAGCCAGTCTGTGTAGAGGGCACCCCCATTCCCTTTTCTTCCCCCCACAGAACTGTGGAAGTCGGGGAGATGGACAGGAGTCCCTGAGCCCCTCACCTGCGTCTCTCTGACCGTGGCACTCTTGGGAGCCAGTGGGTTGGTGAGTGTGATGGTATAGAGAATGACGCGGCTGTGGTTCCCATTCTCCTCCTTCTTCCAGGGATGGAAGATGATATCTAAGGGCAGCAGTGGGAGCCGTGAGAGCAGGAAGGAGCCCTGGTGTCCCACATGTGAACCTGTCATCCTGACAGTCAGCAGGCCAGGCCAGGCTTGCAGAGGGAGGCCTGAGAAAGGCTCATTGTGGCTGGGACTGAATTCTGTACAGGCCCAAATTCACAAGCCCATTGTTCCTGGGCTGGGGCATGGGGTCGGGGGCCACCTACGGGAGCGCCAGCAACACTGGCGTGACTGTGGCCAGGGCCAGGGGAATGAGCCTCCCAGGGCTCGAATGTGGCCTCTGCCCCCGGAAATGGGTGTGTGATGGGGGGAGCTCGCCTGCTTTCCCACGATGGGTCTAAGCTGAGCCTGGGGCAGCTAGTCCCAGGTCCTACCAGTGGGTGACCCTAGGTAAGCAATGCAGGTGTGATAGGCTTCTTCACAGAGCCCATCTGAGGATGACATTAGGGGGGGTAGGCTTGGCAGATTGGGGGGCCTGCCCATAAGATGGGTAGCCTGTGACCTAATCCAGGATTGTCTTCTCCTTTGTCACAGAGAAATATGATATAGGTAAGCGCTGCTGGAAGCAGCAGGCTTTGTGCTACGTCTAACTCTCAGCTACTCCTCTGATCATGATCCTCCCATTTGGGCATATGATGGGGGTTTGGGTCCTAGTGGGCAGGAGGGTGAGGCAGGGAGGTGATGGGAGGACAACAGACCAGAGAAACGCCGCTGCTCCATGAAGTCACGCTGGAATGGAGAGTCGGTGAACAGGAGGTCATGGAGCTTGTCTACACTGAAGCTGAAAACTTCATTCACGTATTGTCGGCCACTCAGGTCCTCGTAGAAGGCCTGTACCTCCCCTGCATGGGACAAAAAAGGATAGGGTCGGTCTGGGGGCTCTCCACTTGGGATGGCTGAGCAGCAAGCCCTTGGTGCTGAAAGTACCAAGAGTTGGGGACTCTGTTGTTCGATTTTAGTCTTCCAAACCCTCAGACCCAAGTAATCTTAGACTTACTAGAATATCAGCAAATTCTTTTCTGAGTTTTCTGGGGACCTACAGGTTCACACTGGCATTGCTGGAGACATGTTGTAAGAGCACTGCAGGGGACATGAATGCTATTTTGACCTCGCTGAGTGTCTCTCCAGAACACTGAGACCCGAACTGTGTGTCCTAGAGATACTCCTGGTGGGGCTGGCTCAGCAGCCTGGCTTGGGTTCACTCCCTGCTCTCCTCCATCAGGTCCCAGGTTCTCACTGAACCGCTGGCTCCTGTGAGGCATGTTTGGGGTTCCTGGAGAGCTGCTCAAGCCTGAGTCCTCCTTCCAGGCCCTGGTCCCCGACAGTCTCCGCCTCCCACACTTGCAGCAAGATGCTTACATCTCTGAGACTCCAGAAGGCTGGGAAGGACCTTGAGTGCCTGCATCAGCTGTGCATGAGTGGCACCCATGTCTGCAGCCAACACATCCCCCTGGATAGGACCAAGGGCATGACTTCACATGCTGAGCCCATGCCACCCTGACGTTGGATCTGCACACATTACTGACCAGGTACATTCACTGAGACAGACTGAGGAGAGGGGCTAGTGAGGCAGTTCTGAAACCCTGATTTCCCAGACTGCCCTCTCAGTGGGAGTCCTGTAACCTCCTATCTCTGCTACCTCTCCCAGAGAAGGGCCATGCTGGTCAGCTCTTCCTAGGAGACAGACATTCCTGAGATCTGTACCAGTTTCCCTATTCCCTTTGATACGTAAAAGTTTAGTCAGATAGATTAGGATAGTGAGGCACCCAGCCAAAGAATGTTCTTCTGTTGGTCACTGATCCTAACCAGTAAATATTATACTGGGAAGACAGTCAAGCTCTCAGTCCACAAGGTTGAAAGTCCCCTGACCCTAGACTTTTCTTTCCTGTGTGTCTTATTTTATTTTGGGGCCACATCTGGTGGTGCTCAGGAGTTACTCCTAGCTCTGTCCTCAGAAAGTATCCTGGCAAGCTCAAGGAACCAAATTAGATGCTGGGGATAAAACCCTGGTCAGACGCATGCAAGGTAAGAGCCCTCCCTTCTGTACTATTGCTTTGGCCCCGGATCTTGTTTTCTTAACTCTCGCTGCAGTGCTGCTGCAGACCCATTCATCAGGGGTTGGTCCCATGCCCCTCTGGTAGAGAAGAGAGGACAGGGGATACAGGAATGAGGCCTGCTTGGTGTCAGGATCTGCCAGAACATCTCAGAAACCCCTGTAGGAGCTGCTACAGTGAGCACAGTTCAGAGAGTAGAGAGGCAATTCCCCTCTGCCAGATAGCCCATGCCTTGCCAAGGGCCATGCAAGCCACTGTAGATATCAAGCAACAATGTTTGATGGCATGATAGAGCACCTTATGTCGAACAGAAAGAGAGAGCGAGAGAGAACGAACAAAAGAAAAGAAAGAAAGAAAGAAAGAAAGAAAGAAAGAAAGAAAGAAAGAAAGAAAGAAAGAAAGAAAGAAAGAAAGAAAGAAAGAAAGAAAGAAAGAAAGAAAGAAAGAAAGAAAGAGAGAGAGAGAGAGAAATGGTCTACAGGACCTGATATGGTACAGAGGGAGGGCCAGGGAAAAAAGAAACAACTGTCCCCGTGGGGTCCCCAATCAATGTGAAGAATAGACAGAGGTATAACAGCTCAGAGAGCCCCCAGATGGGCACCAGGCTCCTGTTTGCTCTGTACTCACCTTCATCATGGGTGTCAGAGGAGTCGCTGAGCTCCGTGGGGAGGTCCTCATTGTCGTTGAAGTCCAGGGATGGAGAGTTCACGGGCGCCATGATCTCCAGCTTCTCTCCAATGATGCTGTCGAGGGCCAGTTCCTTCTCCAGGCTACCATCCCCATCCAGCACCTCCTCTTCCATGGCCAGTCCATCAAACTGCAGTGGAGATAGGAGTCACTGAGGCTCAGGCTTGTGTGTTCTGGCTACAGCACTGGGGACTCAGCACAAGGTCTGCCTTCTCAAGGTCACTACATCAAGGCATCCCAGTGGCCCAGAGGGAGAGGTGATCTGACCTCTGAAAGGAGCCTCAGCATGTTAGGTTCCAGCTAAAGCCACACTCCATTCTCGAGACAACTTCGAACCCAGGAAGTACAGAACAAGTCATAAAGAGCTGGTCTGCTAGGTGAGAAGGGTCTCATTCTTGGGGACCTGCCTCTTGCCACCATCCTCAGCCACCTCCCACATCCACTCGCTCCGTTCATCACATGTCTATCCATTCATGAACCCAGGTTCAGGTGTCAAAGTTCTTTCTGACACATTTTCTCTGGCAGAAAGCCCAGGATGGTAGGCCAGAGTGACAGCACAGCGGGGAGGGCATTTGCCTTGCACATGGCCAATTTGGGTTCCATTCCCTGAACACTGCCAAGAGTGATTCCGGAATGCAGGGACAGGAGTAAGTCCTGAGAACTGCTGAGTTTGAGCTCCAAATAAAATAAAACAAATGCACAAAGAAAGCCCAGCGTTGTGGGAACATAGAAACCAGGGAGTGGTTAGAAGTGCTCGCTTTGCTGGTCTGTTCACGGCGGTAGAAGACCTTAAAGACTATAAGACTGTTCTCAGAAACTGGATGTGGAACAGTTTCACCTACTATAGGTGTGCTTGTACCTGGTCTTAGGACAGCCCCTGGCTCGGAATGTCAGTCGAACCCAATGCCCCCTTTATGCTGTACTGTCTGAGATGTAGGGAGCTGACTGAGCTGGTCACAAGCCTGGGCTGATGCTCACCGAGACTGGAGCCTCGCTGCTTCCGGTGGATGTCAGGGTGCTGTTGGTGATACATTTCTTGGGCAGCTGCGGACTGGCATCTGGCTTGGTCTCAATGCTGCTCTTGGATGAGCTGTCATTCACCTCGTTCTCCTCCACGGGCGTCTCCTCACAGTAGCTGTGGGACATGGAGGGTGGGTTGAGGTGGGCATCTGGAAGACCCTCATTTCAGTGGACACTTCTTAGTACCCACAAAAAGACTTTGGTCTGCAGGCATGGGACACGCCTTTTATCTGACATACTATCACTGTGTCTTCATAGATGAGTCGGTGAGCCCCAGAGACATGGGAGGCTGGTCCCCAATCCTCTTCACCATGTCTGAGAAACTTCCACCAACTCCTGCCCCTCATCCACAGGCTCTGAATCAATCAGTGGCCTCTGGAGTCTGTATACTTTGACACCTCCTCAAGTCTACATTCAGCCGAGCCAATGGCCCTCAAGGTTCAGTCAGGCTGTGGAGACCATCCAGTCAGTGTCTTGAAGTGACTTATACTAAAAAAATCCAACTGCCAAAATGCCTGGCCCAGTCCTTTCCTTCTCTGCCTGACCTGCTCCTGGGGCCCAGCCTGTGTTCCCTGTGTATGGGGGAAGATCTGCTGCACTTGGGTCTCCTACTACCTTCAGGGCCTTCCGAGAGATTAGTCCCCCAGCACGGCTGCACTCACCCCATGGTGTTAAAGTCGTCGTCGGGGGGCACGTAGTCCTCATCGTCACTGGTAAGGCCCAGCTCATTGCCATAGCACTGATGTACAAAGTGCCACAGCTCCTTAGGGCACAGCGGCTATAGGGGTGACAGAGTGACAGAGACGTTCAGAGATAGATGGAAGGATTCCTCTTTCCTCCCTGAGAACACAGCTGTCCACCATCCACTTTCACAAATAAGCTTCAGTCTCGCCCAAGTGCTCTGGGGTAGAGATAGAGCTAGAGAGGGAGGTCTGGACTCAACAACCTTCCTGTCCCCAGGCTTTCTCCGTGCTCAGGGCTTTTGCTGGACTTTATTGGGCAGGCCCAGGGAAGTAATGACATGCAGAGGTGGCCTTGATTGTTCCTAAAACACAGGCTGCTCACAGCTCACACCTTCTTCCATTTCAAGGGCTCCCTGTGAGGGGTCTCTGTCCTCCCTCCCACCCACACAAGTCCTTTCTGCTTCCATGGCCTGTGCTGACCCTCTCAGTTGCTCTAATCTCCTTGTTCAGAGTCCTGGCATACAGGACATCAGGTTCCAGAG
>PVKC010049376.1:0-10743 GCA_004027635.1 Crocidura indochinensis | reverse complement strand
AAGCCACTGAGAGTGAACAAGTAGAAAAAAAGTACTGGCCTCTTCCTAGCCTGAGAGTCTATCCTTTCATTTTTATTTTGAATATATATGGTACCCCCACACAAAGTGTTCTCCTCCCAGACTGAGAGTCCATCCTCCAATTTTTTTTTTGTTTGTTTTTGGGCCACACCCGGTGACGCTCAGGGGTTACTCCTGGCTATTTGCTCAGAAGTCGCTCCTGGCAGGCACGGGGGACCATATGGGGAACCGGGGGATCGCGTCCTAGATTAGCGCAGGCAAGGCAGGCACCTTACCTCCAGCGCCACCGCCCGGCCCCATTCTCCAATTTTTATTTTGAATACATATGGTACCCCCACACAAAGTGGTCTCTTCCCAGACAGAGAGTCTGTCCTCTCATTTTACTTTGAATATATATTGTACACCCCCCGCGATTTTCAAAATGGAGACCAATGGAAAAACAATACCAGTGAATGTCAACAGATACACCAAGTGCTGCTTCGGCCTGTCCTTCACGCCATGCATCTCCCCATTAGTGTAGGGAAGCAAAGGCAGAAAGACAGAGGACCACGACAGAGTCCACATGGGCCAGCAACCAGGGAAGACCTGCAATAAAGGGGAGAAATAGGGGAATGGCAGTGGGGGCTGCTAAGCCCCCCAGCACCCTACCAAGCTCGGGAGAATGCCATCCGCCATGGGGTGTCCCCTACCCCCAAGCTAGCTGGTCTCCAGATCAAGGCACTGGAAGCCAGCTATGTGCCAGGCCCCTCCCTTTGCTCCTCTGCCCTAGTGTGTGTGTGTGTGGGTAGCCTGGAGACCCCTAATGGAGTCCACCTGAACCCAAAGCAGGCCAGCTGAGTTGGCACTCAGGCCAGGTCTAGAGTCCAGGGGGAAATAGGGGAATGGCTGGAGGCCTCCCAGGCCTCCCAGCACCCCCCAAGCTAGGAAGAATGCCATCCGGCATGGGGTGTCCCCCAACCCCAGTACTTGGATAGAGCTGGCCTCCAGGATCAAGGCACCAGAAGTCAGCTATCTCGAGTTACACTTTTTAAAAATTTTATTAAAACCATTGTGATTTACAAGGTTATTCATAGTTGAGTTTTAGACATACCACGTTTCAAGATCATCACCTGTGTTAGTCTCTCTCCACTGATGTTCCCAAAGTCCATTCCGTGCCATCAACCAACCTCCCAGCCTACCAACATAACAGGCCCATTTTTAATTTTTGTGGTTGAATTTTGAGTCTTGTGATTACATTGTTGTTGACCCTAGCGTGGGTATTTTGTTCTGTCCTTTCTTTTTTTCTTTCTTTTCTTTTTTTAGTTCCTTTTGGGTCACACCCGTTTGATGTTCATGGTTACTCCTAGCTAAGTGCTCAGAAATTGCCCCTGGCTTGGGGGAACCATATGGGATGCCAGGGGATCGAACCGCTGTCCTTCCTTGGCTAGTGCTTGCAAGGAAGACACCTTACCTATAACACCACCTCTCCTGCCCAAATTCTGTCCTTTCTTAACATCTTCCATGCACCTGAGACTCGTTGGCCCCTGGGCCCCATCTTTTCATATTTGTGTTTCTCCTCCTCCATTCAATTTCTTTCCTTCAAAGAGATACTTCTTAACAAATCACTTGTGCACAGTCTTTTGCTCAAATATTGCTGGAGATTGCTCCAGCGAAAGAAGTAGTTCTACCTTGTCTTTTCTGTATTTATCTTTCTCTCTTTCTCACTTTCCCCCTATCTACTTTGTAAGCCCCTTTATCTCCTTTCCTTTTATCCAAGCTGCAGCCTTCATTTCTACTTTCTGGACCACATACCATACATCACTATGCCATTTTGTATTGAAATGGTCTTTCAGTACCTTAGCAGCAGTAAAGATTTCATTGCAGCTGATGTCTTTTGGCAGGAAAAAATGTAGCTTCTGTGTTGAGTTCAATTTGAAAATTGCTTACATATGAAGGAAGATGCCATGGGTTGTGTAAAACTCCCCTTTTCATATCAAACAAATATCCTTCCTGGCTTTGCAAGATCTCTGACTTTAATTTTTTCTTCTTAAGTTTGTGTTTTTGTTGAAGTACAACACAAACAGAAAAGTACGGAGATACTTTCACAAATGAATGTTAATGAATGTCACAGTGTAAACAAAAGTGTGTTTCTACCACCTGGTAAAGAAAGAGAAATCACCACATCCTAAAAATCATCCGCTAGCCTCTCCCTGGCTATTAATGTTCCTAAAAGTAAACACTTATCTGATTGCCATCAATTCTGAATAATTATAAATTAATTTATCCAGAGAAACTTATAGATTTTGCTCTTGAATTTTTAGAGCTCACATTACATCACCTCAGTACCTTATTTAAGAGCACTGTCTGGTAGCTTTGACCTCTGAAATTTATTTATTGTTTCTATAAAATTAATCTTTTGGGTTTTAATTTTTCTATAGATATTTTAACTTATTAAAGCTTAACTGTTCGATAATGTAATTAAGTTTTGAATTTGATAAATAAAAAGACCATTTTTCCACACAGGCTTTACTTTTAGATTTTATTTGAGGACTATTTCCAAAGTTTAGAAAATCACCAATTACCTAGTAATTCTTTTGTTCAAAGTAGAAAAAAAAGGTTGTAAAATGAAGTAACATTAATCTAAGCTGAAATTGGGTGACTTACTTATGTCCAATACGGTGAGATTGCGATCTTCTAAAGTTTTCATTTTCACCTAATATTTTTCAGATCTAATTCTACATAACCAATATTATTCAGTTTTGATTCAAAACACTGGCCATATTAGGAAAATAATTAGCAATAATTAGAAATTAAAATGGATAGAAAAAATTGTTCATCATATCTTTATACCTCAAAAAATCTTGGAGGAAATTTATTTTTAAAATCAGTGGTTAATAGAAAACCATTCAAGAAAATGTAACCTTGTAGATAGTCTTAGTACAGTGAGTAAGGTGTTTTGCCTTGCACACAGCAGTCTAGTGTTTGATCCATGGCATCCATAAGCACCACCTGGTATATATTCTTGGATACAAAGCTAGGATTACCCACCAGGTAGGGCACAAAAACAAAAGAAAGAAGGGTGGGAGAAGAGAAGTAAAGGAAAGGGAAGGGGAAGGAAGAGAAGGAATATAAAGAGAAGCAAGAGATGGTGTAGGAGGGTTGGGAAGGTAAAACAAAAAAAAGGAACGGAGGGAAAGGAGAAGGTAAGGAATGGGTGTGGTGAGAAACGATAGGAGGGAAACAGAGAGTAAAGAAAGAAAAGCAGACTTCTTTAGAACTTTCAATTGCACAATAGTCTGCAGATAAATGACTGCCTGCCCTATTTTTTTCTTCACAGTAAAAAGCTGGTCATGATTTTCAGAAATACAAAGTTTGGGGCCCGGGAGATAGGATGGAGGTAAGGCGTTTGCCTTTCATGCAAAAGGTCATCGGTTCGAATCCCGGTGCCCCATATGGTCTCCCGTGCCTGCCAGGAGCAATTTCTGAGCATGGAGCCAGGAGTAACCCCCGAGTACTGCCGGGTGTGACCCTCCCCCCCCAAAAAAAAAAGAAATGCAAAGTTTAATGCCCTTCACCAAGTGCACATTTCCAGTTAGTTACCAATGTTCCCAGTTCTTTTTATTACTCCCTCCTGCAGACATTTTTATTTTTCTCTCTTCTTTTTTATCCCCCTTTAGATGCTGTGGTTTGCAATAGTGATAGTAAAGTCACTTTACTTCCTTTCAGTACCCAGTTCTTGTCTAAAGAGATCATTTCCAACTGTCACTGCCATACTGATCCCTTCTCAGCCCTCACTGCATTTTCTCACTATTTGTGAGAAGTTTCTTACCATAGACTGATCCTTCTGGCCCTCACATCTATTGTCTTTGGATATTATTACCATACTATCTTTTTGCATATTTATCCCACAAATGTAACTGCCTTCCTTAATGGTGTTAAAATGCTGTGAACCTTGAGTAAGTAGAGAATTATCCTAGGGAATAAAACAACAACAACATTAAAAATAACATTATTTTGTACTATCCAATATTAGTGCCGGCTTCTTTCTATCTCAGGGGATTCTTGTATCAAATAATTATGAATGTAACTATGAGTTTTCTTGTTTATAATTGCATTCATTCCACATGATTTTCACTCCTTTGTAAAATTTTTGTCATTAAGCAGATGTTACATTGTCTACTGTGTGGTCATTTTTGCCCTAGTCTCTTCCAGTTATGTATGTTGTATGTGATAAAGAATAAAGACAGTACTCATATTCATAACACTATTTCCTAACTAATTTGCAACATGCAAATAGTGAAATACTATCCAGTGTCTAATAAGAACCAGTAAGAAAGAATTCCAATGTGCTCCAGGAATGTATGAAGTCCTCCATTGGTTAGGAAGAGGCTATGCCCTAGATGAATAAAAAGAGAAAAAGTAAAATCAGAGGTCAGTTGCAAGAACAGCCAAAGGAATTCTCATCCCATCAATGTCTATTCTATAACCATGTTAAGAACGAAGTTTTAGGTTTCTTTTAGTGTTTTTTTTTGTTGTTTTCATTTTCTTTCAAGAAGACTTTTATTTATTTATTTAACAAATCTTTCACAATAATATTTAAGGTACATAGTGACAATTAATCAGAACAATATCCACCACCAGTCCTCCCTCCATCCCTGTTCCCAGCATTCATCCCGTATCTCCTTCCTTTGCACTTCCACCCCCGGACTGCTAGTGTAGCTGGTATCCTCTGTGTATAGCTTGTTGTAGATTGGTTATTGAGTCTGTTGTCATTAACTTTGCGTTTGGTGTTTAAGTCTGATCATTTTTTATTTCTACTCAATGTTCATATGACTGCTTGGTCCTGGTACCATCCATTTCCCCTCAATTTATGATGCAGAATAATATTGTTATGTTTTGATTCTCTCACTATTTTGGTGACTATAATTTATGAATAAATTAAATGACTCAGACAAATCATAAAATGGTCACAAAAATTGTCATTCCAGTGTCCACATTGCAATGTGATTTTAAGGCTTTTTGCATCAGAGGTGGAATATTTATCCCAACTTTGTGAGTTAGGAATAAATTCATTTTGACTTTGGTAGAAGGAAAGACGTGTTCTTTCCAAGCTTATGCTGTTAGTTCTTTTGGAACTTTGTGCTGGGAGATTAAATTTGGACTGGCTCTTGGAGAGAGGAGAATATGTGTAACACAGCCAGGTCAGGCCAGCTGTCCCAGCCAAGGCCTCCGGCAGGTGAGGGAGTCCATCTGAAATCTACTGAACCAGAACAGTTTGGCCCCAGACTCACAGAAATAATGTGTCAAGACATGGAATTTTAAGATAATTAAAATTTTTATGCAATAATAGCTTTTGTAATGGATACTTATGGGATAAATAAAATAATACACACAGAATATTCGACTCACTACCTTGTGAAAATAATTCATTTTGAATATCAGGTTAAGCTTGCATAGGTTTCTTCTCTTTGTATAAATGTTCACTAAAAGCAATGGGAATCATTCTACTAGATAGTTTTGAGTTCTCAGTCTGAAAGCTTAATGACCATGATTTTTTAAATAAATTTTTATTGTCAAGGTAGTACTTGTTAATAAAATAACGTGTATTCATTTTCCTTGCCCTAAGGATTGTCTTGAAATGAAAAGTGAAATGAACAATGTGATTACAGGTTGAAACAGTCACTTACATTCCATATAAATATCTTTATTCATGGAAGCTTACCACTGCCATGCTTTAGGCCTATTCCCCAAAGCTAGACTTGATATGCTAAGGCAGATGGCCATGGACGTTATCAAATAAGCCAACTTCTTACATTTACAAGCTTGAAGAAATCCACATAACCCAACAGCTGCACAACACTCATTTATTAGTGAAGCCATATATAGATCTAACCACAGTTGTGAATATCCTTGAATTAGATGTGGAATAAATGATATATTGTATGGTTGTATGATTGATGATCCTGAAATATTGGAGAGCAGAAGGAGAGGCTAGTTTTTCCTTAGTCCATAGAGCCAATAGGACTCTGAATTGTGTCCTAGGGGCAGCACCAGAATCTAATTTTTTGCAGTTTCTTTAAGCTCTTTCAGATAATTTATAGAAAACATCTGCTTCTACCTTCAGGTCTTTGACTTTCTTAAAAGTACAGATGACTTGTACTTTGGAGCTCATTAAATATGTTACCTACATTCTGAAATTCTACATTTTGTTACTAGCAACAAAGAATGGAACCTTTTATTTTCAGGAATTTGTACAGGAAGACTGTTAGAGTTCTTTCGCAAATGGGAATATTAGTTAGAATTTTCCTAAAAAATATTTTCTTAATTTCTGTCATAAATATTTAACTCATCAAATAATTGAGAGACTTATAAATTTATCCTACATTGGTTTAGGTTTCTTCTGAAATTGGCCTTGAGATAAAGATTGATACCAAGTTGCTGATTCCAAGAGTGCAAAGTGGAAGAAATGAATCCTCCTGGAAAAATAAGTAAAACTCAAACTTCAAAATTGTTTTATTTGAAGGACAAGTTGAAACATTTATGCTGTCTATGCTCCAGTGAACACAAATACAGAGCATTATCTAAGGACAAGTGTTCATTTTGCAGGACAAAGAGACTCTTCTAGATTTAGAAAAGAAAGCACTCAGTTGTAAAATGTGAGTACTGTGCCTATGAGGTATATAGAGGTCAGATAGACAGGGAGGTGGGCAGACAAGGAGATCCTTCTGGAAATGAATTTTGGAAAACCTAAAACCATATTATACTAAGAAAAGGAATTCCTATTGCCAGACCCAGTGCCATAGTGGAGATACCAATCTAATCTACCAATTTTGGACATCCCCTGCAAGTGATTCCTAGGAACAAAGAAAGGCCTGATAATACTCTACAGATCTCTAGGCTTTAGGAGACAAAAATGCTCCCTCAGGAACAAGACTGGATGGAGACCAACTAAACACAAAATTGTTCCTTGACAACTCTAGTCACAAATTTATCTGCAAATAAATACCCTACCCAGGCTGCTTGGGAAAAGATTATAAGACGAACTTAGCAACAGTAAGTTGTAGCCATTTCATATTAGAGTGATCTATCCTCCTCTCCTCTGAGTTCAACTTCCTTCCTTTACTTTATTGAACACACTTCACCCTGGCATCTTCCAGAGTCCAATTTGGAATGAGTCGTTCTTTTCATTGTCTTCTCTGTCTTCTATTTAAGGAATAGTATTTAAATCGAACATCTGTCATCATTGGAAATACATTTTCTGTGAGAATAGAAAATGAAGTTGGGAAGCCTGGTGGAAGTCAGAGCTGACTTTCTTTTCCTGAAATGAACATAATCTTGTCTCAAAGAGAACCATGATTTCCTTACAACTTGGGTTGTCTGGACGAGCTCCCAGACTGTGCAGATAAAAGTGAAACTCTGGCACAGCCTAAAAGCTGCCTTTCTGGTTCTGTGTGAGAGAAGCTTCATTCATGCCATGTAGAAACTTATGCCTGCTTTCCTGAATGTTGACCTCCCCAGATCTTTAACATGGCAACACTCTTTCTGCCCCCACCCGGTCCTGCACACTGTCTGGGTTCCCACAGATCTACAAGCAACACCTGGAAGTATGACAGCTCACAGTGATGACCCTGAGGGTTGTGCGTAGAGCACCAGCAGTATCTAATCTAATGAAGCAATTGACATTTATTATCTCATTTGATCCTAACAAGTACTATTAAGCAGCCTTTCTCTCTATTTAATGAAAGAGGAAAATCGAGGCTGATATTTGTTGTGTGATTTGCCAAAGGCTATACTGCTAAATATCAGAACCAGGATTTAGACCTAGGACTGGGACAGCCAGCAAGTAATGACTTTCCAGATAGCACACAGCACTAAAGAAGTGTGAGGTTATGACCCAGGTCCCCTGGCACTGCAGTCAAGAAGCCTTTCTGTAAGACATATCTAGTCATTATCATTCTCCACACACCTCCTGCATCTAACTCTGTGCCCTAGGCATTTGATCTCCAGAGTTAGCTCTTCTGTGTCCTTCTTTAAGGCATTCAATGCCACTGCTTTGTTTAGATGCTCTCAGAATTACCAAAGGGAAATCTTGTAAGTTCCTCTTTTCAACTTGTCAAATACCTGTTAGCAAGCCCAGGATTTCTTCTGGGAATATGCCTTTTGACTGAAAACATTTTATTAGCCTTACCTGTACTTCAACTCCCTTGAAATTGTTTCTTTTTGCTGCCACAACCCACAATGGGGGTCTCTTTAGTTGTTACCCCTTCCTGAATGTGTCTCTTTCTTCTGGTTACTGTGCTGATACCTTTGCCATCTTCTGCTTGTGAGTGTCATTTTTCTAGAAAGCCTCCCTGGACCTTCCTGGCGACAGTAAATGAGAACACCAGCCTCTCTCCTTTATAATCGTCAGTGGTAACAAATTCCCTTTAGCTTCTATAAGGGTTCCATCAAGGCCTGACACTTTATTGCAAGTAGTATCATGTCACTTTTTGTTTCTTCACTACTGTGCCTCACATCAAACACATCAAAACAGGGATCATAGTTCTGCTGTAAAAAACTCACAGCATTTAATTTTTATCTACTAGGAAATGACCTTGCATTCTGCTTCAGTACAGACTTTTCTCTTGGCCACAGGAATTAACACTGATGCAACAATAATGAAAAAAATGCAGTCTTTCTCAGAGGTCTCACCCTGCCAGGATGCCTCTCTTCCAGTCCCCAATTATTCTGGAATACACTGAGTTTAATTAAGCAAAAAACAGATACTCAAGAGACATATCCTGAATAAGGATTCCTTTGGCAGTGAGTTTCTGGAAGTAACAAAACCAAGGTATGATGTGAAAAGAAGTTACTGTTTCCAGTCTTCTAGGCAACTGAAAAACTAAATTCCCCTGTATGCTTCACTGCCCCCCACCCTTCTCTAAGGCAAGGAGAAACTTGAAAGTTCAGCCAGAATAAAACACTCTACCACATGAAAGAAGACCATCAAAATTCAAAATATCTCTCCATCTCCCTTGACAACACTCAAGTCACTAACTCTTATTTACATAAAAATCCTCTACACTGTACAGTGTGTAAAACTGAAAATGTGAAAATAGAAAGGTGTTCCATTCTTAAATTGCCACATGCCAACCAGGGATGTGCCTTTCTCTTCCTTCACTTTAGGGGCTTTCTCTTTTTTCTCTATTCACTCAGTTCCTTTTTGTTTGTTTGTTTTGGGACCACACTCGCCGATGCTCAGGGGTTACTCCTGGCTATGTGCTCAGAAATCTCTCCTAGCTTGTGGGACCATATGGGATGCCAGTGGTTGAACCAAGGTCCGTCCTGGATTGGCTGAGTGCAAGGCAAAGGCCTTATCGCTATGCTATCGCTCCGGCTCCTCACTCAGATCTTGATTAAGAATATTTAAAGAATTTTTTAAATACTCGTGTGTGTAGGAATGCATACAGAATTCTGGCCTGTATCTCCCCCTTCCCATTTTCTAAAGATTGTGCAGGCCCAGGAAGAAGGCAATAGCAGTCTCTGTCATTATTGTAGCCTCGAGTGTTCAGCACTAAGGACCCCTAAAATTTCCACTGTCATCAGTACTCTTTTTAAATTGCTCTGTGTGTAATACTGTAAGCATAACTTTAAGAGAAAAGTGCTATTATCAATTAGCAGTAAATTTGCTACAGTTCCCTCCCCTTTTTCTGAATGCACAGATCAGACTTCAGGTGACAAAATTAGTCTTTGGTATGTACCCAAGTAATTTAAATTTTGTCTCACCAGAAGTCACAGACTTCCTCCAAACCCATTTGAGACACAATTACCAAAGCAGCTACATAATTCAATTTGCCATCATGTAAACTACTTTATTTTGTATTAAGGGAGGGGTTGGGGCCACATTTTGCTGTGCTTTGAGCTTTGAGTCACTGAAGTCAGAGGTATTATATTCATAAAATATTGCTGTTGAACTAGTTATGACCAGGATGCTCTTAAAAGATAAAGATATAATTAGAATTATCTAGATGATTTCAAACCATCACAAATCTCCTTGACAAAAACTTAAATGACAGAATGATATATTTGGTGTATCATTTATGCACCATTTTGCAAAAAAAAAATAATCACGAGGCACATTTCTTAAGAGTTGTATATATATATTTTTTTCTTCATGTGGAAAAGGAAAATATTAAAGCCAAGAGAGAATCCCAAAGATTTGATATGGAGATGCTTATCAGGTGTTTGAGCCAAAGTCTGACTTATTTGCAAGTGATTAATTTCATTTCTCCTAGGGCGAGGGGCAGCACTTTCAAGTGTGGTGTTGTACAGATGTCAGCTGTTGTTGCAAGTTGCTGAGAAGGGAGCAGGTTTTAAAAAGCCTACAGATAAGAACAGAGAAATAGATCTAGGTTCATTTGTGAATGCATTCCAACATCTGAGCAAAAATGACACAGGGAAAGAAACTGGATTAGACTGAAGCTGGAAAAAATAATGTTGCTCTTTTTCTTTAATTGAGAGGCAGAAAACAGAACTGAAATGGTGAAGGAAGATAAGTTTGTTCAGTTTCACTAGAAGGAGCAAATGAGTCCTGCCCGGCTGAGCTGTTCCCTACAAAGGCCATAGTCATAGTTATTTTTATTTGGAAGACAAGGAGTAATACACAACCCTTGATTAAAAAGCAGAGGAGATGCCTAGTGATGCATCAAATGAGACAACTGTCTACAAGCAAAAGAGGAAAACCTTTAAAAAGTAAAAAAAAAAAAA
>PVKC010049375.1:0-10736 GCA_004027635.1 Crocidura indochinensis | reverse complement strand
GGACCATATGGAATGCCGGGATTCGAACCACCAACCTTCTGCATGCAAGGCAAATGCCTTACTGCCATGCTCTCTCCGGCCCCTAAATATCTTTATTTAAACATCATGATTATAAGCATGTTTGTAGTTGGGTTTTGTTTTATATATATATATATATATATATATATATATATATAACCCCATCAAAAATGGGGAGAAAGAAATGAACAAACGATTCCTCAAAGAAGAAATACGAATGGCCAAGACACATGAAAAAATGCCCACATCATTAATTGTTAAGGAGATGCAAATCAAAACAAGGGGGCTGGAGCGATAGCGCAGTGTTAGGGCATTTACCTTGTATGCACTGACCTGGGATGGACCCCAGGGTTCAATCTCAAGCATCCCATATAGTCCCCCAAAGTCAGGAGCGATTTCTGAGTACATAGCTAGGAGTAACACTTGAGCGTGTGTGTGTGTGTGGCCCAAAAACTAAAAACCAAAAAAAAAAACAAAAAACAAAACAAAAAAAACAACCTAACAATGAGGTACCAACTCATTCCACAGTGATTGGCAAACATCACAAAGAATAAGAAAAATCAGGGCTGGCGAGGATGTGGAGAGAAAGGAACTCTCATTCACTGCTGGTGGGAATGCCTCCTTGTTCAGCCTTTATGGAAACAATATGGAGATTCTTCAAAAAACTGGAAATTGAGCTCCCATATGATCCAACTATACCACTTCTAGAAATATACCCTAGGAACACACACACACAAACAATACAAACATGCCTTCTGCATACCTATATTCATTATAGTGCTCTTTACAATATCAAGAATCTGGAACTGGGCCCAGAGAGATAGCATGGAGGTAAGGCATTTGCCTTGCATGCAGAAGGTTGGTAGTTGATATCCCGGCAACCCTGTGCCTGCCAGGAGCGATTTCTGAGGATAGAGCCAGGAGTAACCCCTGAGAATTGCCAGGTGTGACCCAAAAACAAAACAAGAAAACAAAAAAATTAAAAATCTGGAAGAAAAAAAAAAGAATCTGGAAACAACTCAGATGTCCTTCAATAAATGGAAAGAAAATGTACATATACACAATAGAACACTATACAACCATCAGGAGAGATGAAGTCATGAATTTTTCCTATACATGGATGGACATGGAAACTTATGCTGAGTGAAATGAGTCAGAGGGAGAGAGAGAAACAGAATAATCTCACCTATGGGTTTTAAGAAAAACAAAAGACATCATTGTAATAACACAGAGACAATAGAGATGAGAGCTAGAAGGTCCGGCCCACTGACCAAGTGTCTCTTTTGAAATGCATCCTGTGAACTGGGTGTGGTCAATGAACAGTAGCCTCTTTATCTTATCTTGAAGGTGACAAAAGTGCATTGCGGCCAAGTGGACTGCGATTAGGAACCCCAGCCCTGACATCACGAGGACTTCTGGAAAAAGAATTCCAAGAAGTAGCCCACTTTATTCACAGAGGTAAGGCTAAGGATCTTCGGCTAGTCTGTGATGAGCAGTGATTGGGACCCCACTACTGAGGGCATTTCTGTCGGGGCTCAGTGCTTCCAAGCAGAGGACTTTAAGAATCACCTGAGCAAACCATCCTAGAGGGTTGTCCAGAGGTTCTCTGCTGGGTGGGGTGCCCCCAAAGTCACTTCAAAGGGGCGCTTTAATACCTACTGCTGTCGTCACTCCAGCTGAAGTTGAGGGGATGGAGTGTCTCATGGGCTGAACGCTGTCTCTTCTACACAGGCATAGAATTGACTCTGCAGATTCAGAACAACATGGGGATGAAGGCCACCCTAAAGGAGTTCAAGGAGAAACTTGAAGGGGATGAGAAGCACCAGAAGGCTATCAGGACTCTGAGGGAGGAAGTGGAGAGCTTCGCCTCTCGATTCCCTCTGCCTGGCCTGCCTGATCTCTAAAGGAGCTGGGGTCACCCTGCTCCAATGCCGCATGGCACAGGGGCAACTAACTGCTTAAGGGTTACAGGGGGACTGGTTAACTTCTTTATGCCTTCTGATGGAGGAAGGTTCTTTTGCGCTCTCCCCTCTCCCCCAAACCAAAACTTAAACCTACTGAAATTTTCATACAAGTTATTAAGAAAATCTGTTTTTAGGCCACACCTGGCTGTGCTCAGGGACCACTCCTGCCCCACTCGGGGGGACCATACGGGGTGCTGTAGATTGAATGTAGGTTATCCACACACATGTAAAGCAAATGCCCTACCTGCTGTATTATTGCCTCCGCTTCACAAGTTAAAATTTGAACCTGCCTCATGGCTTTGATTTTCTGGAAAAGCAAATTAGTGCAGAACCATTTATCCTTAATTCCTCCAGAGAGTGATGTGAGGCTGACCCCTGGAAAGGTCCCAGCAGCTCTGTTCACCCATAAGCATTTCTTGGCCTCCATAGATTAGGGAGGTGGCTCAGTAGGTGGGAAGCCTGAGTACACCATCTTGGTGCTCAGGGACTTACCTGAGATGGACTGAGGACTGTTCCAGTGGTGATGGTAGGTTCTTACACCTTTTGTGTTCTGTGCTATAAATGGGGACTGGGAATTGGAAATGCCTGTGTAAGATGTCACCCAGCAGTGTATGGGATTGGTTTTATTGTCATTTTCCATTCAGGAGGGGCAGAGCTGGGTGCTTCGTGGCCCATTATAGCATGAGGATGTGCACTTGGCTACCCTGCAAGAGAACCCAAAGCTTCTGCTAATCAGGAAACCAAACGGAACTTTCCCGAAGATACTTTATTTTTCACAAAGCTAAAGTGCAAAACATAGATGACTGTTTTTTAAATCAGCACAATCAAATTTTTTAACCACAGAATGTCTACAAGAATTATATAGCTTTTAAAAATACAACCAATTTTTATATTTCAAAAATATTTGAACTCAAATAAATTAATTTCTTAAAAAGTACACTTCTATGTGTTTGGCCTTAACTCTAGATAAACAGTTGTGCAGCTACATCTAGGAGCCGCTGTCACGAGTGTCCATTCATAGCCTTGTCCTTGGCCACTGTGACTACAGTGTGTATGGTGGGTGGACTCACATTCACAGACATGGGCAGGGAAGCATGCAATAACAAAATAGCTTTTCCAAAAATAACCAATGCAATTCCTTGCACCATTTTGAACTGTGATCTGCAGGTTGTAGTGATTTTAGCTCACATTTTACAGGCAGCCAGCCAGGCAGGCTCATTCAGTGAGGTCTCAGTAACCGGCATTCACTCATTTGGGTAGGAAGTGGGCAATACACAGGGACAGTCTGTTTCTTTACTTGTATGGCTCTTAGGAATTAATGCCTGGAAAAACATTTGCTTCATCCCCTCCATTTCTGCCCTGGGCCTTAACCAGAATTTTCTAGATGAAGATAGATTAAAGTTCAAAGGTTAAAGGAAGGGCTTGGAAACATCAGGATCCAAATCTTACAAAGTGATAATGTTTTGTTTTCAACCTAAGTAAAAGTCAGTATTTTTTCCTTTTTGTTTCTAATATCTCATGTCTCTTAAAGACCTCATCCAGTTTTATTCACTTTCAATCATGGTACTGGGGAAGGTAGACCAGAAAGCTACTGGGGCTTCAAAGCACATGCTAGGTCCCTCTCTAGGCTCAGAGAAGCGTTCCTCTGCAGGCCAGTGGGTTCCCAACAACATGAGAAGCTGATCTGCCATGCACGTAGGATGGATGTGGGGACATACATGTGGCACTGTCAGAAGTTGTGGTCACTGAGCATGCAGTCTCTTTGGGATGGGGCTTGGCCTCCATTAAGCCATGGAGCAGCAGGGCCTGCACTGCTGAGAGGATGGAATCTGTGAACCTTGCTAGGATTTTGAAATGAGATTTGTTAACTGGGGTAGAAGTCACCTCTATACTGGGAATATCAATTATTGTGGAAAACTTAAAAGCTGGGCAAAAAAGGAGATGGGATACATTCATTTCCAAATTTAGGTGCAGTGTTGGAACATTTGCCATTGAGGAAGTAAAGTCCATTTCTGAAATTCAATGATTCCACTCAAGTGAGGCACCTGGGAAAGCAGTGAGTTAGCAGCTCAGTTGGGAGGGTGTTCAAAAAAAAAAAACAAAAAAAAACACAACTGAATTTTAAACTCAAGATTCTGGATATCATTACCACATAATTCCTAATCTGATAGTTTTTTTTCTTGGGGGGGGGCACACCCAGTTGTGCTCAGGGGTTACTCCTGGCTATCTGCTCAGAAATAGCTCCTGGCAGGCATGGGGGACCATATGGGACACCAGATTCGAACCAACCACCTTAGGTCCTGGGTCTGCTGCTTGCAAGGCAAACGCCGCTGTGCTATCTCTCCATCTCCTGATAATTTTTCTTAACTCTAGACTTATTTAAAATAAAAGGTAGGGATGTGGAGGGAAAGGGTTTAGAAGTTAAAACCAACCTCCTAGTTTTAATGCCTGGGTTGTCAAAGCACTGAACAAGTATAGAAAGGCAGATGGCCTGTTTCCTGGGAAGTTCTTCTAAATGCTCTTACTAGAAGAAAACCTCAAATGACAAAAGAAGTTAATCCCAGTGTATTAAGTTTTCTCCACCTATATCTATAAGATCTATACAGATTCCAGTTCTCTGCCAGAGAGGGGCAGCTCCAAGTACTATCACCTCTGCCCATTTTCTGGCTCCGTCCTACCCGCACTGTCAAATTTTTTGGAAAAGAAAGACTGGCAGGGGCTGGCGTGGTGGCGCTAGAGATAAGGTGTCTGCCTTGCCAGTGCTAGCCTAGGACAGACCGAGGTTCGATCCCCAGCGTCCTATATGGTCCCCCAAGCCAAGAGCGACTTCTGAGCATATAGCCAGGAACAACCTCTGAGTGTCACCGGGTGTGGCCCAAAAACCATTTAAAAAAAAAAAAGACTGGCATTAAGCAAACCTTTGAACCTCCTGTCACTAAAAACTAAATATATATATAGTTTTTGGGTCACACCCAGTGATGCTCGGGTTATTCCTGGCTATGTGCTCAGAAATCGCTCCTGGCTTGGGGGACAATATGAGATGCCAGGGATTGAACCGAGGTCCGTCCTGGGTCAGCCGTATGCAAGGCAAACACCCTACTGCTGCACTATTGCTCTGACCCCTGAATTTACATTTTAATCAAAATTTAAATCCTGGCATTTAATTACTAGCCAGTGAAGCCAATTTTACTTCTCACTGAAGAAACAACTTAATTGAAATGCTTCTGTTTGCTTTTTCTGAGGTCTGAATCCCCTGGACCCAGCTGTTCTGGGCTCTGGCCTTAACATTGTTAGGGTCTTTGGAACCATCCTTGGTGGAGCTTCCTGGTAAATATGCACCAAAATGGATGTTTACTTCAGACCATTGCAGTACAATTAGTCCAATTTCTAGAAAGCCAGTATGGCTGACCTCCTAATTTTATCAATTTCCCAAATGAGAAAAGAGTTAACAGAGTAAAGTCCAAGGTAGTAGGAAAAATAGGAACAAAATAGCACTAGCGATGCCAAAGGTCACTTTTCACCTTGTCAATCTACTCCACAGGCCTCTTTCCTTGGAAATAAAAATATCACAAGATGGGGCCCAGGAGATAGCATGGAGGTAAGGCGTTTGCCTTTCATGCAAAAAGGTCATTGGTTTGAATCCCGGTGCCCCATATGGTCCCCCATGCCTGCCAGGAGCAATTTCTGAGCATGGAGCTAGGAGTAACCCCTGAGCACTGCCGGGTGTGACCCAAAAACCAAAATATATATATATATATCACAAGATCATGTCCTGGAGACCATCCGAGTAGAGAGCAAAGCAGCATCTCAAACATAGGGAGGAGGGTAAGAAAGGGTAGCCCAGGGAAGTAGTTCTCCAATTTATCCTTCCCATGTGTAAAAACACACTTCACATTCAAACACTGCCAAGGGTTTCTGGTCACATCTGTTGTGGAAGCCTGAGAATAAGGCACAGGTACAAAGGAAAATGTTTGAGCAGCAGTTTCTGCCACAAAAGGAGATGGGTGACAGCCCCGATAAACCACACTTCCTCTGAGGGGTTGCGGGTCATGAATCAGAAGATAATATCACCCACCCTTGTGCCAGGGACTGGCATAAAAACAGGACTAGAGCAGTGATGTGCCACTGGGGCCCACTGCTGCTCATCTGTGACCTCACTAATCTGCGACAAAGCTGACAAGCCCACCAGGATTATGTGCAGGAACCCACTCCCACACAGAACACAGGACCCAGAGATACTCACATGTGTGCTGGGGAACAACTGTGGTTGATTTGAGTCTTTTTTTCTTAAGTTATAATTTTCTTGGAGTGAATTAAAAAGTTCTTCCAATTTAAGGGAAAAATAGCTTTAAAAAAGTATAAAATACTCAGTTACAAGAAACTCCCTCTCCAAATCAGCGGCAGTTATGGAAGGTGTGTCTAGGGAGGTGGTGAATAGGAAGGAAAAGATTCAAAGCAGATGGAAGGGAGCTTTGGTGAGTGGATGCATAGTACCTCAGAGGTGCCTGGCATGGGGTGAAGCTATGATGAGGGGCTTCTCATGTAGTGGGAGTGTGGCAAATGCACATACTTTAGGCCTGCACTGCCTCCAGGGGGCAGATTCAATTAACCAAAGGTTTCATCCTTTCTGGAGAAAATCCCACTGTGAATGATCACAAGCTGGGCTGCCCACCAGACCCTGTTCGAGGTAGTGACATGGTTGCAAGTTTGCTATGGGAGTGGGGATGGGGCATGGGGTATGATGACTGCCAAGTTCCAGCATGCCTACAACCTTCCTAGGCCAATGTTTCCATGCATCTTTGAAGAGCTCCTCTGCTATATAATGGTGGCAATCTCCAGGCACCAGCCCTTATTTCTGAGGCTCTATATTTCCCAGATACCTCTCACAGGCAAGCACCAGGATGCTCCAGCCATTCCCGCTGGACCCTGAGAACACTCCCAAGGCAGACTCAACATTATCAGTACTTGGGGAGGAAGAAAGCCCAGGGATAGGCACTGCCTGCTCTCTGCAGCATGGGCCCCAGAAGCCAATTCCTTTTCCCCATCCACTGGGGGCTGAACTGGCGTCCTCTCTCACTCTTTCAGGGGCCACACTGGGGATAATGGGCTCTAGGAGGCAAGAAGGGGTCAGAACAAACCAATGTGCTCTTGTTTTTTTCATGAAATCATTCTAGTCGACTGGCTGCCACTTTGGATTCTGTCACTCAAGTATCCGGTGTAGCTGAGAAGGCTGAGTGTGATTCTCTCAGTCCAGGCTTTGCTTCTTGCCCCTTGTCCCACCTATAGAGGCTTTCTTTTATTATGGCCTCTACACTTCTGGAAATCAAGAGCTCCCTCCTTTCCTTCGGCCAGTTCTTACCAGGGAGCCAAGAATGGTCTTCTGGTTATTCGAGACCCCTACAGAAAGCACCAGGTTCTTGACCCCCGAAGTCCTGGAGTTCCCTTGGTTTCTTTTCCATGATATCTGAAGTCTATGCAATTCAGAGCACTACTTGGGAACACCAACCCCTCCCCTCCTCGTACCCTGAGTCACAGGTCTTGGTCAAAAGGCTGGGAGTTGCCTCAGATTTTGTACAAAAAGCTGGGAACATAGTCAAACCTGAGCGTAGGGTGGCTAATTCCGGGAGCCTCCTGCATATAGTATAGCTTCAGCAACTCAGCTAGGTATTGAACCACTTTGATATCTTCATTCACCAGACCCAGGTTCAGCTTCAAGAAGTTCACTTGGCGCCCAGCAACCAGGTCCTCAGTCTCCTTATCGTGTGCAGGCAGGTGCAGGTGGTGGCAAAAGGTGTAGAGGAAAGCCTTGGAGCAGAGCTGAGTAAGCATGCTCTGGACATGCAAATAGTAAGTGCTGCCTCGCTTGATCTGAGTGCGATGGTCTGCTAGCCGTGGCACAAAGTTGCCTCTGTAGAGTGGGCAGCGCAGGGTTTTGTTGTCCAGGTCCAGAATGCTTGTATAGCGGCTGTAGCGGCTCAGTGTGTGCAGTGTGCTGGCACTGGCAGGGGATGCCGTTCTGGAACATACAAAAACCATCATCAGGGAGGACAAAAACAGGAAGACAGAGGCCGAAGCTCAGGGGGGGGACATCATGTTTCCAGACCACCTCCTACCTGGCCAATACTTCACAGCCTCTCTCCAGAGGCAGATTTGATCTGCTCATCATAATCTTTGGAGGCCTTACCATTGGGGAGTAAGTTCAAGTGACTTGATGGGGCCCACAGAGTCCTTTAAAACCTTCTTCCTGCTGATTTCAAGAATAGGGACTGCCAGGTTGGGCACTGGTCTTCTAAGCAATCAATTTGGGTTCAATCCCTGGCATCCCATATGGTCCCCTAAAGCCTCCCAGGAAAGGTTCCTGAAGGTATAGCTAGAGTAAGCCCCAAGCACTGCCAAGGTGTGATTCTCCTTCCCCAAAAGATAAGGGCTGCAGATCAGAGCTATTACAGCAGTTTAGGCACTTGCCTTGCATGTGGCCAACTCAAGTTTGATCTCTGGTATCATCCATAATTCCCTGAGCCCTGCCAGGATTGATCTCTGAACACAGAACCAGAAATAATAAGCCCTGAGCATAACAGATTTTGCCACAAACCAAAACAACAACAACAACAAAAAAGCCGGGGCCAGAGACATAGCATGGAGGTAGAACGTTTGCCTTGCATGCTGAAGTACAGTGGTTCAAATCTGGCATCCCATATGGTCCCCCGAGCCTGCCAGGAGCTACTTCTGAGCATAGAGTCAGGAGAAACTCCTGAGCGCTGCCGGGTGTAACAAAAAACAAACAAACAAACAAACAAAAAGAAGCCAAAAATTAAAAAGGAGCTGAACAAGAGAAAACATGACCAAAATAGTTGTACTTTGTTATGCACACCAATGACTTCAGTTTAACCCCCAACACTATATGTGATTGCCCAAGCACTGCCAAAAGTGATCCAAGCATGAAGCAGTGAATAAGCCCTGTGTACAATAAAATGTAGCCCCAAAACCAAAAACAAGCTTATTGGCGCTCCTGGAATTCCCTTCAATTCTTTTCATAGTTGGGTTACACCAGTGCAAACTTTTCCTCAGCCTTTCCTCTGCTTTCTTCCAGAGTCACATTGGTTAAGCTCCTTAACCTCCATCAGCCTCATTGATAGGTAAGACAGATAACACCTTGCTCTAGGAGCCTGACAGGCAAACTACAGTGGGTAGAACACTTGTCTTGCATATAGCTGACTTGGGTTTACTCCCCAGCATCCCATATGCCCTTATGGTCCTCTGAGTCTGACCTGTACTCAGAACACACACCTGCTGCCTCACCCAAGCTACTACTAACCCCACTCCCCAGGCTCTCACTTTGGCTGCAACTAACTTCCATAACTCTCTGGGGGAACTATAGCCAATCCAGCCCCTACTATACAGCAGGCTCCATGTAACCCTTCAATGAATGGCACATTCCCAAAGAAACAAGGCCTCAAGCCCCCACTTACTACACTCATGCCAGAGCAGGCCGCTCAGAAGGCAGATGCTACCAATTAATTCCCAGTATGTATCTGTCACACATACACACATTTTATAGCAATGGTAAAGTGGTGACACTTCTCCACTTGGCCTATATTTGGGATGGCATAAAGAATAGGGGTTGGGGCCCGGGAGATAGCATGGAGGTAAGGCGCTTGCCTTTCATGCAATAGGTCATTGGTTCGAATCCCGGTGCCCCATATGGTCCCCCGTGCCTGCCAGGAGCAATTTCTGAGTATGGAGTCAGGAGTAACCCCTGAGCACTGCCGGGTGTGACCCCCCCCAAAAAAAAAACCAAAAAAAAAAAAAAAAGAATAGGGGGTTAGAACTAATCAGGGTTTGGGAACCATGCAGGGGATCAAACCTAGGCAAGCACTCCAATCTAGTTTAAGCTAGCTTGACAGCCTGAGATTCTTTGAAAAGATCTCAATTATGGCTTCTGACAAGTGTCCAGCTTTTGTGGATATATAAAGGTTTCCAACTCTGACGAGTGAGGGCCCCAACTAGTCTTGCCACCCTGGCCTGTCTAGCATGTCAACAGTCCCTGCTAAGATTTGGCACTTAGGCATGGCTTAGATGTGATGGGCCTATTGACATCTCCCATAAGGCAAGTCTGATTAGCTTTGTCTTAGGGAAACAGCCTTGGGAGGGTCAAGCTGAGAGTGGCTAGGGATCAGGTAAAAGCTGGTTACAAAGGCCATGTCCATCGGTCAAGGAGGGCATCGTGGTGACTCACCTTTTAATGCTGGCACAGGGCCCAGTGGCTAGCATTTAACAGCTGTGAATAAGCACATGGCAAATGAATATGCAGAGATCCTACTTGAATTTTCTTAGGAGGAAACTAAGCCTGCTCTGGCCAGAGCCCAGAGGACCTCACAGCTTGTGTCCAAGTGCTGTGCTCCTCACTCTCAGGCTCAAAGATCATTCAATCTTTCCAAGATAGTCAAGACTAAATCAAAGAATCCTGTTTTGGAACCACCCCAGCAGTGCCTGGGGGCAAGTACTGTAGAGGATGAACCCTCCTAAATGTATAGCATGTGCTTAAGCCTTCTCCCTGGCCCCTTAAAATCCTTTTTAACACAGATTCCAGTCAGTTGCCCAACAGAGTGGGGCTGGTTTAAGAGATGAACCTTTGGGCCAGAGAGACAGCACAGCAGGTTGGGCATTTGCCTTGCATGCACCAGATCCCATATCCCATATGATCTCCCAAACCTGCCAGGAGTGAATTTTTTTTTTTTTTTTTTTTTTTTTTTT
>PVKC010049374.1:0-10743 GCA_004027635.1 Crocidura indochinensis | reverse complement strand
GTGGCGCTGGAGGTAAGGTGCCTGCGCTAACCTAGGACGGACTGCGGTTCGATCCCCTGGTTCCCCATATGGTCCCCCGTGCCTGCCAGGAGCGACTTCTGAGCGAATAGCCAGGAGTAACCCCTGAGCGTCACCGGGTGTGCCCCCCCCCCAAAAAAAAAGAATGGGAAACTAAAACTAGAAATAGAGACATCTACTTTAGTCTAATGAAACTAAGATCTTGAGCTCCCCAGAGTGAAAGTAAGCTTTCTTCTGCTGTCTGACAAGTGCCCCTCTGTGTGAAAGTGGTGTTGACCTCCACAGAAAAATGCAATAAAGCTACATGAAAGGCTCACAGTTCAAGTGTGCCCCTCTATGTGAAAGTGGTGTTGACCTCCACAGAAAAATGCAATAAAGCTACATGAAAGGCTCACAGTTCAAGTGACACAGATATAAGGCACCTGGCCTTGAGGCAACTGACCCAGGATCAATCCCACACACCACATATGGTCCCAAGCACCACCAGGAATGATCCCTAAGCACTATTGAATGTGGGCATTCCCTCTAAAAGGACTCCAATTCCTTCGATTACTCTTGCATTAAGCTCTCATTGGCTGTTCTATAGTTTTCTTTTTATTTTTTTTGGGGGGGGGGGTCATGCCCAGCAGCACTCAGGGGTTACTCCTGACTCTATGCTCAGAAATTGCTCCTGGCAGGCTCAGGGAACCATATGGGATGCTGGGGCTTGAACCAATAACCTGCATGAAAGGCAAACGTCTTACCTCCATGCTACCTCTCCGGCCCCAAGGCATCTTTTGGGGGGGGGGGTCACACTTGGCAGTACTCAGGGGTTACCCCTGGCTCTATGCTCAGAAATTGCTCCTGGCAGGCTCAGGGGACCATATAGGATGTCGAGATTCGAACCACCGACCTCCTGCATGCAAGGCAAAAATGCCTTTACCTCCATGCTAACTCTCCAGCTCTGTCCTGTGGTTTTCATTAACCTTTACTATTGATCAAGATTGTTCCTCATGGGGCCAGTGAAGTGGTGCTAGAGGTAAGGTGTCTGCCTTGCAAGTGCTAGCCAAGGAAGGACCAAGATTCGATCCCCTGGCGTCCCATATGGTTCCCCCAAGCCAGGGATGATTTCTGAGCGCTTAGCCAGGAGTAACCCCTAAGCATCAAACGGGTGTGGTCCAAACAAACAAACAAAAAAAAAAAAAGATTGCTCCTCATGATGAGACAACCAGAGAAAAATGTAAACTGGATAACAATAGATTTGCATAGTCCGCTAGTACATCTGAATGCAGACTCTGGCATTACAAGTCCTACTTAGGGCTGCAATGAAAGTGGGCAGTGCTGATATCCTTCCAAACTGGGCAGAATGCTAAGCAATTTGGCTGTCTAGAGTGAAAGAGGACCAGACACAGAGAATGCATTAGTTCAAGGTAACGGTCAGTGGTTAGGAGATATATCAATCCAGGAAACTCTGAAGAGAAACCCCAAGAGATTTTTCTTCCAGATTTGGAAGTGCTTAATCACCTTCAGCAAAAAAAAGTGCAAATTTTCCCAGGGGCAGGTGCTATGCCGCTGTGAAGCTCACACACACTGGCCAACATAAGCCAGCAGTTTGCCCAGCAACCCCCAACCTGAGGATCCCAAGCAAGGCACTGCTGCTCTAGAGAAATGTAACTTCTCTAGACTAGTTGTACTCAGCAGCTTCCTCCCACACCCAGCAATTCTGAGGCAGAGAACCTCTGGTGAATTTTGCCTTGGGCTTTTTGGATATCCAGCAAAGTTAAAGAAGCCACAATTTCAGCAACATGTTTTCTCTCCCAACCTTACTATCAGTGTTTGGGCCTTGAACCTAGGAGGAGGAGGCAAGTTCTTCCTTCAAAACTAGCTCAGCTTTGAGAATAACCGTCCTTTCAACCTATTTTAATTCTACACTTTTGGGAACTGAAACGGTAGTACAATGGGTAGGGCACTACTCCTACAAGTGGCCGGCCTTCACTCAATCTCTAGAATCCATATGGAGTTGTTTCTGACTGCAGAACCAGGAGTAAGCTCTGAGTAAAAAAGAAAAAAGTATTTGTTTTCTTACTATATAACACCTCATTGTTATAAATTTCTGTTGTGGAGTTTCATTAGTTTTCTTACTTTTTTTTTTTGGTTTTGGGGTCACACCCAGCAGCGTTCAGGGGCCACTCCTGGATCTATGCTCAGAAATCGCTCCTGGCAGGCTCGGGGGACCACATGGGATGCCAGGATTCGAACCACCATCCTTCTGTACGCAAGGCAAACGCCTTACCTCCATGCTATCTCTCCGGCCCCTAGTTTTCTTACTTTTAAAGTTTTTAGTTTTGTTTTGTTGTTGGGGGGGGGGGCAGTGGTGCTCTGGGGACCATCTGAAATGTCAGGAAAGAAACTCGGATGTCATTGTTTGTTGGCCTTATACAAGGCAAGAGACCTCCCCAATGTATAACTGCTCCAGTCCCAATTTACTCACTTTTGTTTTAAAAAGGATCTAGAGGTGGGGCCGGAGAGACAGCACAGTGGTAGGGCATTTGCCTTGCAAACAATTGATCCAGGATGAACAGTGGCATCCATATTGTTTAGTCCCCTGTGCAAGCCAGGAGCAATTTCTGAGTGCAGAACCAGGAGTAACTCCTGAGCGCCACCAGGTGTGACCCAAAAACCAAAAATAAAAAAAAAAGGTATTCAGAGGGGTCGGAGTGATAGCACAGCAGTAGGGCATTTGCCTTGCAAGCTGTCAATCTGGGACAGACCTGGGTTCAACTAGAGGCATCCCATATGATCCCCCGAGTCTGCCAGGAGTGATTTCTGAGTGCAGAGCCAAGAGTAACACGGTGCGCCACTGGATGTGGCCCAAAAACTAAAAAAGAAAAACAAAACAAAACAAAAAAAAAACCCCAAGATTAGTATCTTTAGTAAAGAGACTAAACAAAACCTAGATATAAGACAAAGAAGTAAGAAGATGAGTGAATCTCAGTAACTTAAAGCCTTTATTTTTTAATGTTTTTTGGGCCACACACTCAGTGACAATCAGGGATTACTCCTGGCTATGTGCTCAGAAATCGCCCCTGGCTTACGGGACCATATGGGGGGGGGGGGGGGGGGAGGAGGAAATCGAACTGAGGTCTGTCCTAGGTTAACAGCGTGCAAGGCAAATGCCCTACCACTTGTGCGACCGCTATGGGCCCTTAAAGCCATTTTTAAGTAGTAAACATATGTTTTATGGAATCCCAGAATCATTAAAAACCTATACATGAAAAAATATAGTGAGCATACTGAAGGGTAGAAAGCATCAAGGTCATGAAAGTAAGCATTAAAGCATGTTGTGTGATACTGGAATCACACTGTCATCATTTTAATATAGTCGATCCTCATCACTAATAGAAGGGCAACAAAAATAAAAAGCAATTATCAGGCCAGGGAGATATTACAGCAGGTAAAGCATTTGCCTCATCTTCGACCATGGCACATATTTGGGCACCACATATGGGCCCCAAATTGTATACAAAGTACAAAGAACACTGAGTACAAAGCCAGAGGCCTGAATATTAATGGGTGTGGCTTACTGGCTCCTAAAATAAAGTAACTTCTGATAAAAAAAGCACCATGGAGTACTTGCATAAACTGTATGAATTACAGCCAAATGCTTGACCTTTTCAAATTAACATAGCAAGCCTTTTGGTCTTCTTTAACCAAGAGTCTGGGAAAGAATTCAGTACTACAGAAAATGAATTGAGTAACATTTCCTCAGTTATCCTAAGGATGGCATAAAACAGAGTTTATTACACGAAATGAATGCCTTAAGGCATTATTAAGGCTTAATTCTCTAAAGGAATCCCTACAGAGAAGGGTTGCTTTAGATAGAACTTGCAATTAGAGAAATTACAGTCAACAGAAAAGCCAGCCAAAAGAAACCAAGGCAGGACACTAGAAAAACAAACAAGTGGGCCGGAGAGATAGCACAGTGGTAAGGTGTTTGCCTTGCATGCAAAAGTTCGGTGGTTCGAATCCCGGCATCCCATATGATCCCCGAGCCTGCCGGGGGCTATTGCTGAGCATAGAGCCAAGAGTAAGCCCTGAGTGCTGCTGGGTGTGACCCCCACCCTCCCCCCCCAAAAAAAAAGAAAAGAAAAAAAAGAAAAACAAGCAAGTATGATATTCTATAAGACAACACTTCCAATCTCTTCAATGAATCAGTAAAAGAAAGTGAGGAGGATGGATTGTGATTCAAGGTCCTGACACCTTGATAAACAATTGGACCTAGTTCCAGCCAGGATGATAATTTGGAAACACACTATCAAGGGGGCGCCAAAGTGGTAGCACAGCAGTAGGGCATTTGCCTTGCATGTGGCTAATCCAGAAAGAAACTGGGACTGGATTCGATCCCAGCATCCCATATAGTTCCCTGAGCCAGGAGCAATTTCTGAGCCCATAGCTGGGAGTAACCCTCTGACCATCACCGGGTGTGGCCCAGAACACAAATAAAAATGCTATCAAGGTCCAACTTGAGCATTGTAAATATAATCTGAATTTTTATATGCTATGAAACAGTAAAGTAGAAAGATGGGGGTCCGTAAGATAGCATGGAGGTAAGGCGTTTGCCTTTCATGCAAAAGGTCATTGGTTCGAATCCCGGTGCCCCATATGGTCCCCCGTGCCTGCCAGGAGCAATTTCTGAGCATGAAGCCAGGAATAACCCCTGAGCACTGCCGTGTGTGACCCAAAAACAAAAAACAAACAAAAAAAGTAGAAAGATGAAGCTAGATATTTGAAAGAGGGCTATAGAAGGTTAGGTAGAATATTATCTCATCTGGACTTAAATTTGCATATAGAGGAATATTTTGGGCTTGAGCAATAATAAAAAGGTAGGGCATTTATCTTTCACGCAGCCAACCCATGTTCAATCCTCGATATCACATATGGTCACTAGAGCACCACCAGGAGTGATTCTTGAGGGCAGAGCCCTAAACACTACTGGGTCTATGTGGGGAGAGGAGAGGAAAGGGAGAAAGAGAGAGGGAGAAGGAAAGAGGAAGAGAGAGAGGGAGGGAGATATTCATAAAAGATAAGTACAAAGCCTCCAACAGATGATGTAGGAGAATATAATTTGTCTGTCTATATTTTCTATACTATTCTTTTTTATTCTTTTTTTTGGGGGGGGGGTTGGGCCACACCCAGTGTCGCTCAGGGGTTACTCCTGGCTATGCGCTCAGAAGTCGTTCCTGGCTTGGGGGGACCATATGGGAAACCGGGGGATCGAACTGTGGTCCGTCCTAGGCTAGCGCAGGCAAGGCAGGCACCTTACCTCCAGCACCACCGTCCGGCCCCTCTATACTATTCTTTTATGTATGATACCCTGCTATTAACCCAAAACAAAGGCCTCACCTTCCTCATTCCCTTAAAGCTCTTCCTTTGTGTATAAAAGCCCACTGGATAGATTCTTTTTCTCTCTCTCTCTCTCTCATATTCTCTCATTCTCCCCCACCACCACTGGTGAATGTGTATTGGTTTAATACAAACAGCAGTTTGTATAGAATCCGGTTTATGAATGGTTTAATGGAAACAGCAGTTTTGGTTTGGTATGCTCAGAGATACCACTAGGTGAAAAGCGAACTGACTCCATGACTCTCTCTTGACTGGCTTTGTTTATTAATCCTTTGCAGCTACCCAACCTTCATCAGACCCATTTCACCATGTCCACAGTCATCTTCATCAGCAACAGATTTTCTTGAGAAACCATCTTCTTTCTTTTTGTTTGTTGGGCATTCAAGCAGTTAGACTGCCAGGGCTATACCAGTGGTGCTTGGTAGTCCATGCAGTGCCAGTGATCACATGTGGAGAAACTGTTTTACCCTCTGAGCTATTGCCTAACCCCTCAAGAAACCATTTCCTTGGGGCAGTAGAGATAGCACAGCATGGACATTCGCCTTGTACACAACCGATTCAGGACGGACAGTGGTTGGAATCCCCACATTCCATAAGGTCCCAGTGCCTGCCAGAGCGATTTCTGAGCACAAGGCCAGGAGTAACCGGAGTGCAGGCAGGTGTGACCCAAAAACCAAAAACCAAAAAAGACGGGGCCAAAGAGATAGCATGGAGGTAAGGCGTTTGCCTTGCATGCAGAAGGATGGTGGTTTGAATCCCGATGTCCCATATGGTCCCCAGAGCCTGCCAGGAACGATTTCTGAATGTGGAGCCAGGAGTGACCCCTGAGCGCTGCCAGGTATGACCAAAAAAAAAAAAAAAAAAACACACACAAAACCCAAAAAATCCATTTACTCTGCCTTTTCATAAAAAGCAATACCTGATGGTTTTTTAAATTTATTTTGTTATTTTGGGCCACATCTGGCAGTGCTCCTGGCTCAGTGCTCAGAAATCACTCCTGGCATGCTTGGAGACCATATGGGATGCTGGGAATCGAATCCAGGTTTTTCCCAATACCTGAAATTTGATCATGAGACTACAGAGGTTCCTGAACAAGTTCCGGCTCTTCTAGTTTTAGTTATCTACCTCGCTTCATCCCTTCTACAGCTACTTCCACAGATTTGTCCTGAAGCCCTCAAGGTCATCCACGAAGGCTGGATCAGCTTCTTCCAAACTCTTGCTAATGCAGAGATTAAGACTTTCTGTCATGAATCACAGATGGCCTTAATGACATTTAGCATACAATTGCTTTCTAGAAGCTTTTCCAATTGGCCCAATTCCATCAAGAAAAGCTGTATCTACAGCAGCTATAGCCTTGGGAAATAGGTTTCTTTAATTTTCTTCTAATTTAAATCATTGTGGTTTATAAAGTCAATTTTTAAGAATTTATAGTCAAATATTAAGAAAATGTGATTCGGGTCGGAGAGATAGCATGGAGGTATGGCTATCTGCAAGGAGCTATCTGCTCCTTGCATGCAGAAGGACAGAAGGATGGTGGTTTGAATCCCAGCATTCCATATGGTCCCCTGTGCCTGGCAGGAGCGATTTCTGAGTGTAGAGCCAAGAGTAACCCCAGAGAGATGCTGGGTGTGACCCACCCCCAAAAAGTGATTTGGGCTAAGCCAGAATGAAAGCACAGCATGTAGGGCATGAGGCCAACCTGATCCCTGGCATCCCATATGGTTCCCCAAGCCTTCTAGGAGCAATTTCTGAGCACAGAAACAAGAGTAAACTGAATGCTTCTGGATGTGGCAACAAAATAAGTAAATAAAATAAAGAAATAAATAATGCATTTCTTACTAACATATCCTTAAAGCTAAATTACTGATACATGGACTGCAGAATGCATGTTGTATTAGCAGGTACCTAAAGTATTTACCCCTTTTTCTCCATCAGAGCTCCTGAGTAGTCAAGTGCACTGTCAAAGAGCAATTGTTTAAGAGCCAAGAGTAGCATTTGCAGTAGGTTTCTAAACAGTGGACTTAAAGTACTCTAAGCAATGCTGTGAATATATATGCTGTCAAAAGGATTGCTATTTTATTCATAGAGCACAGAGTAGATTTATCTGATTTCTTTAAGAATACTGGGATTTTCAGGACTAGAGCCATCACACAGTGGGTAGGGACTTTGCCTTGAATGCAGCCAACCTGGGCTCTATCCCAGTCACTGCATATGATCTCTCAAGCCTACCAGGATTGATTCCTTAGTGCAGAGCCAGGGGTAAGCCATAAGCACTACTAGGTATGGCCCAAATATCAGAAAAACACCCTCCCCCCAAAAAAGAATACTGGAAATTACAGAATGGTAAAAGACTCCTGGCATAGAGTCACCTACTGCTGAATCTCCTAATAAGAGACCCAGACAATCATTCCCACAGAAGATAGTCTAGGGCCCGGGAGATAGCATGGAGGTTAGGCGTTTGCCTTTCATGCAAAAGGTCATTGGTTCGAATCCCGGTGCCCCATATGCCTGCCAGGAGCAATTTCTGAGCATGGATCCAGGAGTAACCCCTGAGCACTGCCGGGTGTGACCCAAAAAAAACTACAAAAAAAAAAAAAAAGATAGTCTAGTCATGAAAGCCTGTGATTTGGTTACTGACACTGAAAGCCTGTGGGATCCAATGGAGCCCCACTCACTTTGCTATTTTATGAACTATACCTATGTATGTGTCATGACTGTGGGTTCCAACAAAATTTTATATAACAAAATTGAAATCCAGGGGTAGGGCATTTGCCTTGCACGCAGCCGACCCGGGTTCAATCCCTGACATCCTAGATAGTCCCGCAAGCTTGTCAGGAGTAATTTCTAAGCACAGAGCCAGAATAATACCTGAGAGCCACCAAGTGTAGCCCAAAGGAAACAAACAAAATATTGTAATCCAGAGAATAAACAAAAGTCCTGTACTGGAGCGGAAGCAGTGGCACGGAGCGGTAAGGTGTCTGCCTTGCCAGCGCTAGCCTAGGACGGACCATGGAATCAATTCCCCGGCATCCCATATAGTTCCCCAAGCCAGGAGTGATTTTTGAGTTCGTAGCCAGGAATAACCCCTGAGAATCACCAGGTGTGGTTCAAAACAACAACAACAACAACAACAACAACAACAACACAACAACAACGACAGTCCTATACTATCTCTTTGGCCGCACCTTAGTAAATTTTACATGCTTTCCTTAGCAGGTTCTTTTGCTAAAAGGTGAGTTACAGCAAGCATTTTCCTCTCTGAAGAAGCCCATGCTCTCTTGGGGCCAGGCGGTGGCGCTGGAGGTAAGGTACCTGAGCTAACCTAGGACGGACCGTGGTTCAATCCCCCCGTTCCCCATATGGTCCCCAGTGCCTGCCAAGAGCGACTTCTGAGCGAATAGCCAGGAGTAACCCCTGAGCGTCACCGGGTGTGGCCCAAAAACCAAAAAAAAAAAAGCCCATGCTCTCTTTGAACATATATTCTCTTCTCTACTCTTTTCACTCTATTTTTTTGTCTTTTGGGTTACTCTTATTCTGCGCTCAGAAATTGCTCCTAGCAGGCTGGGATTCAAACCATAGGATGCTGGGATTCAAATCATCATCTGTCTTGGATTGGCTGCATGCAAGGCAAACATCCTAACGCTGTGTTCTCTCTCCAGGCCCCTCTTTCACTATATTGTCCATCACTAAAAATAAGTTTTCAGAATAAAGTATTAAAAAAAAATAAGAATATGGGATTAGAGGTCTGGAAAAAAAAATTGTTTATAAAGGGGAGTAGGAGCAGAAATGGCTATATGAACTAGAGTGCATTCCTTGCCTATAGGACGTCAAGATTCGATTCCTGGAACCTTATCACCACCAGAGCACTAACTCCCCACCTCCATCCCAAGCACTGAGGTGGAAATAGCATGAAACTGAGCAACACTGAGTGTGACTTCTTAACAAAAATTCAAATACTGAATCAGTAGCTGTATAATTCTAAAGTATGTTTCTCATTCATAAAATGGAGATAATATCCATTTCAATGTTACTTTAGAAGCCACAAAACATAATTTATAAAAATACTTTGAAATATATATGCAAGAACATTATTGCCAGATTTACCCAAAAAGGCTATTTCACAATGATGTAACTGATTACAAAACTACCATCATGACTTTTTGCCTCTAGGTAGCAACTCTGTTTTTCTAACCTACTTACCAATAGAGACACCACTGTACTAGAGTAGAAGGCCAAGTCTTCTATAATTTCTGTACGCCGATTAGCTCCAATACGTAAAGAACGACTATGTACTTCTTCAGGTAACACTGTAAGGATCTCCAGAAGAAAAGGCAGGGAAGTTACATCATTGCTATATCTGAAAAAGAAAAGAGATTCATAGGTTTTTAGAGTCCCATAAAATAATTATCAGAATAAGTCATGGCAACAAAAGCAGTACTCTCACTAGTGTTGAAGAAGTATACACAATTTTAAAAGGTATCATGTTTGTAATCCCGGTGCTTAAATAAAGATGTTATTTTGAAAAATAAAGATTAGAAAAAATTTAAGAGGTATAATACCGGGGCCAGGCGGTGGCGCTGGAGGTAAGGTGCCTGCCTTGCCTGCGCTAACCTAGGACGGACCACAGTTCGATCCCCCGGTTCCCCATATGGTCCCCCGTGCCTGCCAGGAGCGACTTCTGAGCAAATAGCCAGGAGTAACCCCTGAGCGTCACTGGTTGTGGCCCAAACCCCCCCCCCAAAAAAAAAAGGTATAATTCCACTTCCAAAAATTGACTGCTTAGAGGATAAAGAGCTGGTACAGGGGCTAAGGTGCTTTGCCTTGACCGCATCCAGCCCTGGCTCAATGCCCAGCATCCCATAAGCCCTGTTGGGAGTGATCCCTAAGTGCACAAACAAGAGTAAACCCTGAGCACCAATGTGTGTGATCCAAAAACCGAAACGAACAAACAAAAAATTTACTGCTTAGAAAAATCTTATATAGACATGTAAAGGATACAACGATGAGTAATGCAGCACTCTTTCATAAGAGCAAAACTGTTGAGAAATGTAAAGTTCCTTCATAAATAGGTTATAAAATGTTACAGAGTGAAACACATACATACATGATCCTAGGCATCCATCCATATGTTCCTTCACAGACAGGATATAAAAGATTACAGTGACAGAAACACACACACATATCCCAGGTAACTTGTATATCTCCCTGAGAACCATCATCATCTATTCCTGAGAACAGAGCCATGAACAAAGCAGAGCACTGCTCAAAAACTAAAAAGGGGCTGAACGAGGGGTGGGGGGTAGTAACAGCAGCAGTAGTAGTAGTAGTGAATAACTTTTCCTC
>PVKC010049373.1:0-10760 GCA_004027635.1 Crocidura indochinensis | reverse complement strand
CCAAACCAAAAGGACACCATCCCAGCCCCACGTACGTGCCTTGACAAGAAATTACAACCAATACACCTGCTGATTCATGCTTCATGGCCCTTCATCTTACCCTCCAAATCATGGACTGTTGCATGCCACTGACTCAGCCCCAGAAGGACCCCAGTCCAAGGACACTTCCCTCATGGTTACAAATAATTTCTCAAACTCAACAAGACACGATGTGTGATGAAAAAATGCCCTGAACTCCATCCACCACAAGAATATCTCAAAAGACTCAACGGGGAAGCCTATATTTCCTTTGTATGTTTCATATCTCTATAATAATACTTCCTAGTCTGTTTATACCCAAAAGTAAGTCAGCCTCATAAATAGCATTTTTCTTTAATGCCTTTTAAATGTATTTTTATTTATTTCTTCTAGTATATATCTCTATAAGTATATATAGATATAATTATTTTTATTCTCTCTTTATCTCTCCAACCTCACATGTTTTGGTTCTGTTTGGTATGAAAACCTACAAGAAAAATCTTGCCTGGGGCCGAAGAGATAGCATGAAGGTAGGGCATTTGCCTTGCATGCCAAAGGATGGTGGTTTGAATCCCGGCATCCCATATGGTCTCCTGAACCTGCCAGGAATGATTTCTGAACATAGAGCCAGGAGTAACCCCTGAGTGCTGCCGGGTGTGACCCAAAAACTAAAAGAAAAAAGTCTTGCCTGGGATAAAAGCTCGGGTCAAAACCAGGACAAAGAGATTGTGCAGACTATCATTCTTACCTCCAAATCCACCAGCAATATAATGTCACCATACCCTTTTGCATAGGCATTCTAAATAAAGGGAATTATTATGCACAAAAACAAGCTCTTATCTATTAGGGATAAGAACCCATATTTTTTTAAATGCAGGGTCGCCTCCCACCATAAGCATATGTCACGTAGATCCAACTTAGACATGAATACAAAATCCAAAGTCAACGACAACAGAATCGATACCCAATCTAAAACAAGCTGTTCAAGGCGGGGAACAGTTGCACTAGCATTATGGGGGTAAAGGAGGGAGATGTGGGATGTATATTGGGAACAGGGGTGGAGGGAGGACAACACTGGTGGTGGGAATGCCCCTCACTCATTGTCACTATGTGCCTCAAATATTACTGTGAAAGGATTGTAATTCACTTCAACCACACCAAAAAAAAATTGCCCCACAGTGAGGGGCCAGAGCGGTGGCGCAGTGGTAAGGCGTTTGCCTTGCACACAGCTGACCTAGGATGGACTTCGGTTCGATCCCTGGCGTCCCATATGGTCCCCCAAGCCAGAAGCAATTTCTGTGTGCAGAGCCAGGAGTAATCCCTGAGCATCACCAAGTGTGGCCCAAAAATCAAAAACCAAAAAAAAATTTTTTTTCCATAATGAGAATGTCCCTTTATTCTGGGGCGTGATGCTAAGAAACATTCTCTTCCTTTTCTGTCGTGCTCCTGTCCTTGTCTCTTTGGATCCTTTCTTGTGTGTGTGCACGGATGAGATTTCCCATCTTCCGAGGATTTCCCTTACCCAAGGTTTTATCTTCGTGTGCTCAGGCAGTGCCAACAGAGGCTCCACACAACTGGTGGTATTCGCTGTCACAGGCAGGAGAAATCTGATTGTCCGCACAGTCTGGAGGCCTGAAAGTCCAAGGTCACAGAGCCTACAGGTGCAGACTGGGTGGTCAGCAGCCGAGCTCACAGAAGCATCTGCTGGCTGTGCTCATCTGGGACCCCTTTTTTTCTCATTCATGGGCACTAATCGCATTCATGAGGAGTTCAACCCCAATAACCTTCCTAATGCCATCACATTGAATGTTAGGATGTCAGAATCTGAATTTGGGGGTAGGAGCCCCAATATCCCACATCCAAATCCTGCTCCATCTTTTCTCCCTGTCCCCAAAGAGTTGTGGGCAGTTTTGGCCTCCACTTTCAGTCTTGTTTCCACCCACTGCTTTTTCACCCACTGACCCCATTGTTGTCGAATCAGGGACCATTTATTTATCCTCATCATAGTTAAACTCCTAGAAGCTCCTGGTAGGGACAATCAACTCTTCTTTTTGTGGGGAGGTGACTTACCCCCAGAAATGTTCAAGGGATACTCTCAGATCTATGCTCAGGGATCAATCCTAATCATGCTCTAGAGACTGTTTATTGCTAGAGATTAAACTCGGTTGTCCCACATGCAAATTATGGCTTCAACCCATTAAATTTTTCTTTTGTTTTGTTTTGGGCAACACCCACAGTACTTAAGGATTACTCCTAATTCTGCACTCAGGAATCACTCCTGGCAGTGCTGAGGGAACCAGAGGGGTGGTGGGGGTTAAATCTGGCTCCTTTGAATGCAAGGCAAGAGCCCTCCCCACTGCACTATCACTCTAGCCCCTCACTCTCTCATTGAGTTCTTCTTGGTCCAAATATTCCCTTACTAGAGATTCTGTCTGATATTTAACACATTTCAACTTTCTATGTTTCTGAGTAGAACCATCTCTGTTTTTACAGTCACTGGAGAGTGGGGAGTCCTGTACCTCCTCCCCTAACAGTCAATTTCTCCAGCTATACTCGCTCTGATTGCCTCAGAGCCTCGTGCACCATTTCTGTGGGGGTGCCAATCTTGAGTGTCAGACCACTCTTTCCTGAAAAGCGCTTTTGCAGAGGAAATTGCTTTAGCTGGTAATTCAGTTTATTGTCAGCATCTCCCGCTTAAAAGTGCTTCAACCAGAACTTTTCCTCTGAGATGCATGTTTCCCTGTACCCCTTCCACACATTTCCTAGAAAGATGCATTCTTTATTTAATTACAGCTCATGGATTTTCCCTCATACTACATCCAGTTCACCTACAATTTCCCACCAACATTTAAAAATAAGTTAAAACAAAATTTTAGGGCTAGAATAATGGCATAGCGAGTAGGGCATTTGCCTTGTACATTGCTAATCTGGGTTTGATCCCCAGCATTCTATACGAGCCTGCCAGGAGTAATTCCTGAGCACAGAGTCAGGAGTAACTCCTGAGCACCTGTGGGTGTGGCACTCCCGAACTTTTAAAAAAAATAAATTTTAGGGCCTGGTGAGGTGGCACTAGAGGTAAGGTGTCTGCCTTGCAAGCGCTAGCCAAGGAAGGACTGCGGTTCCATCCCCTGGCATCCCACTTGGTCCCACACCCCCCCCAAGCCAGGGGCAATTTTTTGAGCACTTAGCCAGGAGTAATCCCTGAGCATCAAACGGGTGTGGCCCAACAAACAAAAAAAATTTTAAATTAAATCACTGTGAGATATAGTTATATAGTTGTTCATGATCAAGTTTCACTCATACAATGTCCAACACCCTTCACCAGTGCACATTTCCCACCACCAATGTCCTCAGTTTGCTCCACCCTTCCCTCTGCCCTCCATCCTGCCTGCACATCTATGGCACATACCCATTACTCTCTCTGTCTGTTTTTTCTCTCTTACTCTTTCCCTTTCCCCTTCTAAATGCTGTGGTTTGCAATACCCACCACAAATCTTATCACCTTCACCTTTTACCTGGTCACCTTACATCTCTAGAGTAATGTTTAGCCCCTGTCCTTACTGTAATCTTTACTGTTATCCCCATTCTTCTCTCCCCCCATATCTCACACAGAAACCTGAAGGAGTCCTTTCTTGGAGGGTCATACCTGGTAGTACTTAGTACTTAGTCCTGGTTTGGAGCATACTTGGAGGTACGTGGGGGACCATAAGAAATGGATGGAATCAGGGTTGGCCAAATGGCCCCCCAACCCAGCTCTCCTAGTCTCCTAAGTGCCACTTGAGAATTCCCCCACCCCCTCCCTGAGACAAGAAAAATAGTGGATTGATAACAGTGCCACCCGTTGTCTGTCAGCTGATCACTGAGCACAGATGGTCCAGGGAAATCCTCTTTCCGAGACACAGGCTGTTTTCAGTCTATTCTACAGTGTGGTTTATATACATCTGGTCAAATAAACTTAGAGACCACATTATCATGAAGCACAGATCTCAAGTGAATCATATGATGTGGGAAACATTACTGAAATCTCTAGACAGCCTTCTTTCAATAGCCGTCCACTAGAGTTAACATTTGTTTAGCTGTTTTTCTTTCATAAGTAGACAAACACTCCAAATTTGCCAGCCTTCTCTGAATTCTAAGTGGCTGACAATACTGCACTACCTGGAAAATGTTTTTCAGATATTAAGGGCTGGAAGTATTTCCATCATTGTGATTTTTTGCAACCCCTCCCCCAAGAGAGAATCACAATTTTTTTTTAAAAATCACACAAATGGGAACTGAACTTATTTAAAATTCTTCCAATCTAAATTGTGAAATGTTTTCATATTCTCTATGAGGAAAAAATCTTCTGACTCATTTGGGGAAGCACTCAATGAACACAAAGAAAGATAGACATTTACTAACTGGATTTCAACAAATAAATTTTGTTTTATGTTTTTTGTTTTTGGGTCACACCCGGCAGCAATCAGAGGTTATTCCTGGTTCTACACTCAGAAATTGATCCTGGCAGGCTCCGGGACCATATGGGATGCTGGGTTTCGAATCACCAACATTCTGCATGCAAGGCAAATGCTTACCTCCATGCTATCTCTCCGGTCCTTCAACAAATAAATTTTTGTAATTGCAGGAAGAACTAAAATTTGAGTAGTATGACTTGATAATTTTAGCTGACCTTTCTTATTTGGTTCTACATACCTCTGAGTCATAATTTTTTCAAACTATAGAAGTCATTAAAGATAGCATTGAAATAAGGTATATGAATCATATCTTCAAGGTGCACTGCTAAGCCAAGATTGGGGTTAGAGAGATGGTACAGTGGGGAGGACACTTGCCTTGTATGTGGCTGAACCAGGTTCAATCCCTGGCACCTCTAATTTGTCCCCTAAGCATTTCCAGGATTGGTTCCTGAACAGTGTGCCAGGTGTTAGCACTGAACATCACTGGGTATGGCACAAAAACCAACTTCCCTCCCCCCAAAAAAGCCCAACAAGATTTGCAAAAGTAATTAAACATTTTCAATCAGATTTTTTTTGTGTGTGGTTTTTGGGTCACACCCGGCAGCGCTCAGGGGTTACTCCTGGCTCCATGCTCAGAAATTACCCCTGGCAGGCACGGGGGACCATATGGGGCAACGGGATTTGAACCGATGACCTTTTGCATGAAAGGCAAACGCCTTACCTCCATGCTATCTCCCGGGCCCCTTCAATCAGATTTTTAACAAAAAAAGCTTCCCATGCCAACGATGTGGTCTAAAATAATTTAAAATTATTTATTTCATCTCTGTCTCCTTTTTAAATTATTACTCTATCCACATAGTAACAAGTGGTACAGCATATAATTTTTATCAATATATTAAAATTTTTCTATCAGAGCTGGTGAGATAATATGGGACACAAGGCACTTGCTTTGCATATGGCTGACCTGGGTTCAATTCTTGGCATTACATAGGGTCTACCAAGCACAACCAAAAATGATGCTGAGCACAGAGCCAGTAGTTAGCTCTGAGCATTGCTGGATGTGGCAAAAAGATAAAAGATAAAAAAAGATAAAGATAATGAATTCAGAATGAAAAGATTAGCAGGATAATTCGATCTCTCTTTTTCACTGTACAAACACATCTAAAAAAAGGAGGGGGGCAACTGTGAAGTATATGTGAGTCTGTGGAGCTCAAACATTGCTGGGCTTTATTCTGCAGAGTGAGACACCACGGACCTGAGACTGATTCCTCAGGGCAGATGTTTGCAAATAGAGGCAGACACAAAGGGACAGTGCGGGCCTCCCCAAGCTCTGCCTCATTTTGTTATTCTTAAATTACTTTATTTAAACATCCTGGCTATAAGATTGTTCATAATACAGTTGTGTTTTTATTTACACGGTTATAAAGTTGTTCATAATTGAGTTTCAGTTTTACCATGCCCAACACCCATCACCAGTGTATATTTCCTGCCGCCAATATTCCCAGTTTCCCTCCCACCCTCTTTTCTGCATGCCTCTTTCTTCTCTCTCTTCCATTTATTCCATCTAGACACTTTAATTTGCAATATTGTTACTGAAGGGCTCTCATGCTTATCACTTTCCCTCTTTTCCAACACCCAATTTTGTCCTGAGTGATCATTTCCAATTCTCATTGTCATAATGGTCCTTTCTCTGCGTTCACTGCCCTTCCCCTCTCTTTGGGGCAAGCTTCCTACCATCAGTTTCACTTTGTAATGTGGCTTGGGACGATCTCAAAAGCCCTTTGAGTGAATAATGCTCATAGGTGGTGGGAATGCTGCACTGATGAAGGGGAATGTTCTGTTTATGACTGAAATCCAACTACAATCACGCTTATAATCATGGTGCTTAAATAAAGTTGTTTGTTTTTGTTTTTGGTTTTGGTTTTTGGGCCACACCTGGCAGCGCTCAGAAGTTACTCCTGGATGTCTGCTCAGAAATAGCTCCTGGCAGGCATGGGGGACCATATGGGACAAGGGATTCGAACCAACCGCCTTTGGTCCTGGATCGGCTGCTTGCAAGGCAAACACCGCTGTGCCCAAATAAAGATTTTATATATTAAAACAAAGCAGAACAAAACAAAACAAAATATGCACTTGAAGAAATCTCACCAACTGTATTAAATCTCCACTCTCTGACACTACCTGAATTCAGATACCACATTCTCTGGCTCAGCCTCACAGAAGCAGCATCAGGCAGAGAGAAACACACTAGAGACCAGACCATTGTCAGACCGTTCATTGACTGATTCAGCACAGGAGGCCCAGTGGGCATCCACTTTATTCCCAGGTCCGATGCTTCTCTGAAGGTCACTGTTTCCTCCTGTTGGCCCAGGACTTCAGCGTGTCCATTCTCTGTCTGTCCACTGCTCACAGGGCGGGAGCTGCCCCACCCCCAATACTTGGCTCAGCCTTCAGGGCCTCATTATGGGAGACACGAAATCCGTGCCATAGGGTGAGCTCTCATCAAAGGGATAACTCACATGCCTGGTTCTGTGGCAACCGGCCTTTCGTCGGCAGAATTTTCAGGACAAGTCACCATTTTAATTTCTCTCCCATTGAAACTTGAAAGTCCCATATTCAAAAGGGCATTTTTGGGCACAGGTTTAGAGCCGGGTTTAAATCCTTAGTGATTTTTTTTTTTAATCAGGCTCTATCTTTGAAAGAAGTCTGAACCAGCTTCGGGCCTAGGGGCTAATATTTGTTCTCCTTGTCTCCAACCTCTGGGAGCCTTCATTTTCGCTGATGGGGTGAAATTTATTGTTGCTGAATCGGGGTCATTTATCTGGCTTTGCTTCAAAAGAGGAACTGTGATGCTGGGCAGAGGACACTGAAGTTTGCCATGTGGGTAATTGGAAAGATGAAATGCTTGTTGTGATGAATCCCACCCAGACTACAAAAGTCGGTCGCCTGGACAGGAAGGGAGGTGCAGCCTTGATGCTGCCAGGGCTGGGGGTGGGGAAATGCTGATCCCCAGCAGTTTGGAGGGGAGGAGAGACAGTTGTAGATTCAGGGGACACAATGGACTCAGGACTTGGAAAAGTGGGTGTGGGGGTCCTGCTGCCCTCACTGATCTTTGTTTATGTTCTGGGTTCCTTTTTTTGCAACTGTCAAAAGATGGGCTTGAGGGGCCGGGCGGTGGCGCTGGAGGTAAGGTGCCTGCCTGCTTTGCCCGCGCTAACCTAGGACGGACCGCGGTTCGATCCCCCGGTTCCCCATATGATACCCCGTGCCTGCCAGGAGCGACTTCTGAGCAAATAGCCAGGAGTAGCCCCTGAGCGTCACCGGGTGTGGCCCAAAAACCAAAAAAAAAAAGATGGACTTGAAATAATCTGTCAATTTCTCTCCAACTTGGATCTTCTGCGAATAACTTGTATCTGCAAATATTAAAACATAGGGAGCCGGGAGGTGGCGCAGGAGGTAAGGTGCATGCTGCCTTGCCTGCGCTAGCCTAGGACAGACCATGGTTCGATCCCCAGGTTCACATATGGTCCCCCGTGCCTGCCAGGAGCGACTTCTGAGCGCATAGCCAGGAGTAACCCCTGAGTGACACTGGGTGTGGCCCAAAAACCAAAACCAAAACCAAAAAAAAACAACATAGGTACATGTATACATATATACTGGTGCTTTTTTCGGGGAATCCACATCTAGCAATGCTTAAGCTCTATGTTTAGAAGTGCTTCGGAGACCATATGGGATGCTGGGGATTGAACCTGGGTCAGCGGCATCAGAGGCAAATGCCCTTCCTACCCACTGTGCTATTACTCCGGCCTCCCAATGGTACCTTTGTTTGCTTTTGTTTTGGTTTGGGGGCCCACTTAGCAGTGCTCAGGACTTACTCCTGGGCCTACACTCAGGATTTATTCCTGGAGGAGCTCAAGGGATTAAACCCGGATCAGCCAAATGCAAGGCAAGCATTCTACCTTCTGTATTATTGCTCTATCCCCTACACGTGTACTTTCTAACCTGTTCACAACTGTAGATGTCAGTCTGCCCATTGGTGGTTGAGAACCACTAGAATACATTGTAAAAGTGTGTGTGTGTGTGTGTGTGTGTGTGTACACGCGCGCGTGCATGCGCGCGCGTGCTCACGCATGTGAACGCCCGCCCGCTTGCCTATGCATGCGCACGGATGCATATAATGATCCCAAAACATAACAGGAGGAAAAAAAAATTCAGCATGGAGCAGATCCTTGAGTGGGAAGAGATAGGCTTGAGGGGCAGCGCTGGTGTCCTTCAAACTCTGCTTTTATCTGTATTGTCCAAGACACTTAATTAGCAACAGGGCTGTAGCACTTGAACCTTTGCACTTGCTCTCAAGGAAGCAGGGAGGAGTTTTGGTGCTTGAGCCCTTGACCCTGTTGAGATCTGAGGGCAACCAGCTGATAACTCTTCTCCCTCCTTCATCCAGGGTCTGTCTTTGTAATGGGAAAAGGCCTGTTTGTTATGGTAATTCAAGGAAAAATAAGGAATAAAAGTAGCCTGACCATGCCACCAGGATAAAGAAAATGTTTCTGTTGGATTTATTTAGATTTCATCGTTTGGCATTAGTGTGAGATACTTCTGTAAGATACATATGTGTCTGCTTATTGGTTACCTATAGACATCATCTATCTATCTATCTATCTATCTATCTATCTATCTATCTATCTATCCATCTCCCAACCTATGATCCTCTCCTCCATCCTGCCCCATGCTGGAGTTATTTAGATTTCATCGTTTAACATTAATGTGAGCTATTTCTGTATGATACATATGTGTCTGCCTTTCAGTCACCTATAGACATTCATCCATCCATCCATCATCCATCTAGCTATTTATCTACCTTTTAATCTATGACCCTCAGCTCTATCTGTCCCATAATCAAGCAAGAACAAATGTTAAATTGCTCCTTTATTATTTATATTGATGAGTTTTTTTTTTAAATGGGCCATAATATTGCTCAGAGGCTATTCCTGTCACAGTGCTCAGAAGTCTCTCCTAGTGGTGTCCAAGAACCATACAGTCCCACTCAGGGTCTCAAATTGCTAGGCACTTGAGTTGCTCTGCCACTTGGGTCATGTCTCAGGCTTCAGCAATAGTGACTGGGGAGGGGGGCAAGATTCTTCACTCAATCTCATACCATTTTAAGAGCACAACTTTTATGTGGTTTGGCAGTTCATTCTTATTATACTATTATGATTTGGGTTTTGGGGGCCATACCCAGTGGTACTCAGGGGCTACTCCTAGCTCTGTGCTCAGGATCAGGAGACCACATGAGGGCAGTGGTGAATATGGGGTATATACTTTCTAACAGGGAGATCAACAGTGCTCAGGGGCAATCTGGTTTTGCCCTACGGGCTCTGGAGATCACAGTGGTCCTGGGGTCCTATTCCAGGCCTACCAAAACACATACCCTAACTCCTATACTCTCTCTGGACCACATTTTATTTATTTATATAATATTTTGGGAAACACAGTTGTAACATTGTCAAAGTTTATGGTGTTGATATATATGCAATGTCCATTACCACCAAGGACCACTGCCTTCCATATCTGTGCCTTTGTCCTTTCTGCTCTGTCTCCCAATCACACTTTTTCTCTCCAACTTACCATCAAATCCAACTCATTCTGGGATGCTCATTCTTTCCTCAGCAGGGCAGGTACCCAACAAACACAGGGCCCACACCCCAAGTCATCAAAGACACTCCAAAGGAAATGGTCTTCAGCAACTCATGCCTCTGGGAATATGGAAGACTTTTCACTTTCCAGTGTGCCAAGCTAATCGTTCTTCACTCCTTCTGAGACTGATTTCTCTCCTGGGGCCAAACTTTAGCCAAACTTTGTTGTGCAAAGCCTTCCTCTAAAACTAGGACCATGCAGGCTTGGGGAGAACCAGGCTCTGCTAGCACTGGGGCTCCCCAAATCTGCAAGGAAGCTCAAAAATCAGGGTGGCACTCACCCTCACCCTCATCCTTCCAATGGATGCAGACAGGCAAGTACAAACACATATATACTGGGTCCATTTTCAAAGCTCTATTTTTCATGTTTAAAAATTGGTGGGGGGGAATGGTACCAGGAGCAAACAGTCACATGAACATTGAATGGAAATAAATAATGATCAGGCCTAAATACCAAACCCAAAGTCAACAACAATAGACTCAAAACCTACAACAAGGGCCCAGAGAGATAACACAGCGGCGTTTGCCTTGCAAGCAGCCGATCCAGGACCAAAGGTGGTTGGTTCGAATCCTGGTGTTCCATATGGTCCCC
>PVKC010049372.1:0-10749 GCA_004027635.1 Crocidura indochinensis | reverse complement strand
CTCTAAGATTCTGAAGCCCTTCTACCTGAAAGTTTCAATTTATACATCTTTCTAAATAGAAAGGAGGTAGAAACACACAAATGAGTGTGACTTTTAAAAGAAAATAAAAGTAAGCACTTGTATTGCTTTAGAAAACTAATAATGGGCCCGGGAGATAGCATGGAGGTTAGGCGTTTGCCTTTCATGCAAAAGGTCATCGATTCGAATCCCGGTGCCCAATATGGTTCCCCCGTGCCTGCCAGGAGCAATTTCTGAGCATGGAGCCAGGAGTAACCCCTGAGCACTGCCGATGTGACCCAAAAAAAAAAAAAAAAAAAAAAAAAAAAAAAAGAAAAGAAAACTAATAATGAGGTCTCTGAATATATAGACAAGACTCCAATGTTATGGTAGAGAACTTAAACCATGAATTAAATGAGATATGTAGAAAATGAGGCTTAGATAGTGTGACCTTGTTGATAATTGGTCTGAATGAAGCTAAAATTAAGATAGTTGATAGAACTTTTCCCTATGACATTTTCTCTAGAGCAAAAATTACATTGTCTTCTAAGAGTGTGCTTTTCAACTAGGGTCTTTGAGTATGGCTTGCTTTATGGGTCCTCAAGACATTCCAAGGAGGTTACAGGGGGAAAATGACAAAATGGTGACTATGGCACAAAATTAGGGAGCCAACTTATAGATAAGTGGAACTAAAGAAAGAAAATAAGATCTGAAAGAGTCTATAGTCAAGATAATAGCTGAGAAATACTGTTTTAAGATATAATGAAATGAGTACAATCATTTTATTTACTGGGCATGTGACTAGAATATTTTCCCATTATGTTAATTACCATTTAACATAAACTTTATATCTATCTAGTATAAGTAAATATACTATAAATACATACATTGATTTATTAACTGAATGCGTGTGTATTTATGATTAAAATACCACCACATCACATAATAGTTACATATTAATATATGAATAACTAGTTATTTTATTAAACCACAATTTAGAGGTACAACTCACAGATTACGTGGTATGAACTCACTTGCTGTGTGAGTGCAGCTGCTCTCATGAAACCACATCTAGGTTAGGTTGTTACTTGTACTTGTTTTCATTTTTGCTTGAATATTTTTTTCAGATCTTTTTCTTTCTCTAAATAATTGCCTATGTTTGCCAAGATTTATCTAGTTGTAGATTCGGTCTACATACATTCGGTCTAGATACAAACTAGATTTATCTAGTTGTAGAGTGGTGGTTAGGAGGATTGGCTCCAGGACAAGAATACCTGGTATCATGTCCTAGCTGCCATTTCATTGGATCTCCATGCCTTTTTTTACTATAACTACAATTTTGCACACAGTGATTTAGTAAAATTTAAATAATGTTTTAGACAAATACACATTACTAAAATATTTATTACAATCATCTACTGAATTTCCTCTTCATTGACTCATTCTTTGCTCATCTCTGAAAATTTTCCTTCACTCTTTTCCCCAATTATTTCTCCCCCATATGCATATGCCCTAGATACCTTTTACAGTGACTCACCTGTTTACCTTTAAAATGTTTAATACAAATGCTTTTTCTAGATGACAAATCACTTTGGTATAGAAGTCTCTTCTAGTTTAATCTCTGCAACATCTTATTACATTTTGTTGTCATTTCCCAATAGACAGTAAACTCTGGCATACTCCTTGAGAATTTCTGTAATTTTCAGGTATTTCTCACATTTTCTTCCTCCTTCTTCTCCCCCTCATCCTCCTCCTTCTTCTTCTACATATCTTCAATTCTATTTCTAGTACATATTTTGGCAATGATAGACAATAATTCTAGTTCCCTTTAATTTTATGTAATTTTGAGATTCACCTAGTGGTACTCACAACTTATCCTTGGCTCTGTGCTCACAGATGACTCTTGGTATCTGGGGGACCATATTACCATATTAGCTGCTAGGAATCAAACTGGGGATGGCAACATGCAAGCCATACAAATTCCTAAACTCCTGAACTATTACTCCAACACTAGTAATTCGTAATTATATTTTCTATGTCCCTTTTTATCTCAGCTCACAATTTTTATATTTTATTGTTACTTGGTTATTTAGGGGTTTTGAGTAGAAGAAATATCTCAAAGCAATGCTGGAGACCAGAGACCTCACTTTCAATGCTAAAACTCAGGCCAAACAGTTCAATAGCTCAACCAGAAAATATGGAGCTATGTGATCCCAGTAGAACTGTAGTTTCTGAGGTAAAGCCCTGCAGGATCTGGTGCTTGGGGGCAGATAGTGTTCCACACACTGAGAATTGATTTCAGAGTCTTATGCCTGTAAACCAGATGCCCTGACTTCTGAGTTATCTCCCTCATACCTTATAGTTACCTTATGTAAGTTAAAAATTTTTAATGGTCTGTTAGGGGTGTCATATAATAGCCTACATTTTTCTTCTCTGTTCTACATTTATGCTTTCAAAATTTTAGAATTTTGGGATTGTTTTTCATAAAATGTTTGTTGTATTTTAGGTTCTCTATTATTCAATCTCAAGTAAGGGAAGAACTTTGGAATCCATTTTTTGTCTATACACAGCTATGTGACTATTTGTTATTTCTGTCTTGATCACTTTGAATCAGATAAAATTGCTCTATAAATTCTTCTTGTGTTCTTTTCTGGCTTGTAATTCAGTTCTCAATATCACATAGCCTAGCTTCTACTTTGACTGTGTTATTTTATCCCACACAAACTATTAAATAGCCTAAACTAATAAAGTATTTGAAAAACCACATCTTTTATCATTCATTTTTTCAAGAGATTTTCTCTGTTCACAGGGATCATATTTTCCAGAAACAGGAAATCTAACCCTTATCCTCACCGTGAGTCAGTTATTTTTCTGGAAATATTTGCAAATGGATACAGAAAACATGAGAGCAAACAAGATCTTTACAAGCTATAGCCATGAATGAAAGTGACTAGTTTTACACTTGGCAGTTTTTCCAGGACTTTCACCCAGGTAGCACACAATGATAGAAGAACAATTTTTCCCCATCACTGTTCTGTAATTGAAAAAGATGTTCTAAGGCAAAAACAGAATTTTCCCCATTTCACAAACCAGCTCCATTCATTTAAGACATATTGGAAAATCATTAGGCTCTGGTTTCTTTTTATTGCTGGTGTTCATTTTCTTCTATATTCTTAGGTACTAAAGTAGGAGGCAGGAAAAAATGGAATAGAAACTGCTGGCATACACCTTTTATAAGTCAGATACAAGAAAACCACTCACAGGAAAGATTCAGTCTCACAGAGTTCTTTACTATTTAACTGACATCACAAACAAATTTTAAGATGAAAGTCTCTTGTCAGAACTAACAGAATCAGAGATGGTCCATGTCAAACAGGTTCTGGCAAAAGGAGGTTAAAAAAAAACCTAATTCTTGGAAAAACTCCTCCCATGCCTTAGTAAACCCCTGGGTAAATTTTCCCCTATTGAGCATACATTTGAAAACATGAAGTACAAGACAGTCCTTGAAGAACCCAATTGGGTCTTATCCCAGTTATCCCTCCTTTTTGTAATTTCTATTCCAAATGAAACTTCTGTATCCCTCTAACAGAAATCTTATCTATTTTCTTTTAAAATATTCCATTCTAATGCTTTCTCTAAATGTCTGTTGAAGCATTCGCTCCCAGCTCTTGGTTTTATCTCTGCTATCACCTTCTGTATATCTCTGAAGATCTTTTATACTCCTGCAGGTAGTGAATTCCCTGAGAACAGTTTCCTTGTCCTAGTCCTTTATGGATTTTTTTAGCAAAGAAAAATACTTTAGAAATCTCTGGATTAGCAAAGTTGGCATCTTAACAAATGCATCAGAAAGAGTAGCAGTAAAGAATGGGCATCAGTTTCCTAAATCGGAATGGAGGCTAAAATCATTTGACCAAACAGAATTGCAAAATTCTCTATATTTAGGTTACAATCTCATGCAAGGTATATGGATTCCAAGATTACTAAATCATGTCTACCTTCCTCTCCAATCTGGGTGGCATAAATCTTCTTCATGAGAACTAATAATAGAGGAAAGGTCATGGTCATGTTTTATGTGCAAGTCAAATAAAACATAGAACTCAGATGAATTGTATTATTTATACTTGCTCCTCCCAATATTTATAGATGACCAATGCCAAAACAATGAAAAAAGCACAAATCGCTTTCCTAATTCTGTGTAACAGACCTTGTCAGAGGGAACAAAAAGATTATTTTGATTTGTGTAAGTAACCAAGAGAAACATGTGCACTAGTTTTAGTCATTCACACTTGGGGAACTTACTCTCAGCTCACATCTGTGTGAACAATTACAGTTCTTGAATCAGCTATTAGTCTAAAGGTATCTATAGCTATGATGTTCTAGTTCTGGTTTTTACTTTGTCAAGAAAATGCTTTTTTTTTTGGCAAGTATGTTGTTTGCTACAGGAGAAATATAGGTGCCACCCATATGTATAATATATGTGCATACATAATGTTTATATATGTTTATGGAAATAACTTTGCTTTCTTAAGCAATCCTTAATTGAAACTAAATTTTGTACCTGAAAAACAGCTTAACTTATTTTCCTGATGTTATAATTTGCTGCATTTAACTCTTTGATGACTATGAATTTATCTTTCTCTATAATTATAAGATAAAAATATTTCCAGATACCTATAGCTAATTATCATATAAGTAGAAAAATAATTGGTAATTTTAGGAAAACAAGTTTGTAAGTAACAAAACTTGTAATGGTTCTGTGTGCTTTTAAGGGGAATAGGAAGTAATATGTTGCCTGATTTCAACATCAGTCATCTAAATATCTGGCAAGAGAAAAGGACATAGGTGAACTAAATTAGAGAAATTAGGCATCATGACTGAACGGCATTATCTGCTTACATCTAAGTTACAGACATCATACATTTTCTGATTAAATACTTTAATGGTAATAATAATAGCAAATAAAATTACCACTTAAATATGCTCTACCAGGCATGTGCTAACTGCTTTTCATACATTATCTCATTGGTTTTCTACAACAACATTATAAAATATGCTTTTTTATTTTGCATACAAAAAATGAAATTTAATATGATAATCACTCAATCTAACGAAGTTAGTACATAGAAGATTTGGGATTTGAAATAATTCTATCTTTAGTTTAAACCATCACCTGTCCTATTTTAAACAACCAAGTCTCAATCCCTCCTTTTTCTTTCTTCAAATCTCTGAGGAAGAAAAACTGTGAATGCTGAAAAGGGATATTGAAAGACTTGGAAATAAAAATGCTACTTTTTGATTTCCTGACTTCTTTTGCTGGTACTAGAAAGTGTTTCTCTTATTCTTTCTGCAGTTAAGAGCTTCAATCAGCATAATTTTTTTGACTGTCAGAGTTGAAGTACAGCATGGCTACCATTTTTACAGTAATGTTGTAGAATATCCATATTTAGGAAAGTTAGTTAAATATTTTGTGTCCTATTTTAAATTGAGACATTAGCAACCTAAAAGGCATGGCCTGAAGATCACTCATTATAACTTACACTAATTTTTCTATGTTGAGTCAGATCATAAGAAATTTCTGAATGTCTGGAAAGAAATCCACTATTTTGATCAGAATATAGGTCCCTGGAAAGTCTGTACAGTGAGAATTGGGACTTAAAGCTTCATTCTTCATTTTCTTTTGTGAATAAGCTTTATATATTGGTTTAACCTCCAGTTACAGTTTTCTCATTGAAGAATGGGTATAGTTATAACATTTTTAGATCATTTACGTAAGGAATAGTTTAAAATATAGCATAATAAAAGTCATTTGCAAATGAGAAAGGGCATAAAATGTCAGTTTCAGTTCTTAATACATTCCATTTTCATCCAATTTTTAAAAATGGCATGCTTTTTGACTGTTTTTCCTACTTGTAATTACTGATTCATTTGTTTATTCATTTATTCATTCATTCATACAGTATCCACTCACCATTTATTGAGCATTTACTATGTCTCATGCAGAGTAAAAGGAATAATTTAAAAGAAGGTAGAATTTAACTGCTCAATGTTTTGGGGTCTAATACACATGTCAATATATTCAAAATTAACTCTTGCTCTTTGATCTAAACCTGCCCTCCCCTTTATCAACTCTATCCAGTGAATAAAAAGTCTGTTCTAGAAACCTAGAAGAAAAAAAAAAACTGTTCAAATCTGACTTCTCACTTTCTCTTATGCTCCATGGCCAATCTTTAGAGATTCTCATTAAGTTCTTTCTTCAAAATATATTAACAGTTAGGTGGCATCTTTTTCCATTGCTAAGCATCAGAGGTTGACAATCCAATTGACTGATCACCACTTTCTCAGAAAAGAAATCCTTCATTGTCTCCCTGAAAAGTTTTTCTTTTCCTAGCAAGCAGACAGAAGTGTCATCCAATTATAGCCAATACTATCACTACTCCATCCTGATTTATTCAATTGTCTTCAGGGGAAGATATTACCCACTTTGGGATTGTGTTTGGTTTAAAAAAATTAATTTGTTAAAATTCTGAACCAGAGAGATACAAGGATAAGGATAAGTGCCTTGCATTGCATTATCTGTTGCATGCTGCAAAATTCCGCACATTGCCAAGGTGATATCTCTCAGCAGGGTCTGAGTAGCATTGCAATTTTGGACCCTCAAATTAAAGCACTGTCCTGGTTGGCAAAGAATCACCAGGGAATGTCCCAGGACCCTCAGAGCAGATAAAAAATTTGTTTAATTGTGACTCAAATGCCAGTGACATTAGATATATATTGGATAATATTTTTCACAGAAGTCATCAGTCTTTTCAGTATTTTGTTATTTTTGTTTTTTTGCTCAGATACTTTAAAGCTAAAACAAATGTGTGACAATATACTGCATAGTAGATGACAAAAATATGGATCAAGTGATATCTAAGATAAGTTTAAGGGAAATAATCTTTAGCTTAAAGAAACATTATGGTTCCTTTTGTGTGAGATAGGTGTAAAAATAAAATTATATGCTGTATTCATATTTTCTCACATATTATTAATACTAATAGAAGAGGCCAAAGAGATTGTACAGCATGGGTAAGGCACTTGTTTTGCACACACCACAACCCATGTTCTGTCCTGAGAACTACATATGTTGCCCCCAGCCTCTCCAGTACAGAACAAGGAGTAAACCTTGAGCTTTGCCAAGTGTAACCCAAAAACAAAACAGCACTGGAAGAACAGATTAGAAACCATTAATGAAATGGTGGTCTGTGGAAGTGTGAAGGAATAAGGAAACTATTGCATGACATGCAATCTATTTCATTTTTATACCATTATATATGAAGCAAGTAAAATGAGTTATTTAAGTTTTGGCCATGCTCATGACACCAAATGCTTGATGAGATTAACTGGCTGTAAGCAGAGCCAGAGAGCAATAAATATTCATGAGTTAAATAAGCCCAGACGGTTATTCTGTGTATATGTGAGCATACGTTCAAAGAAAAGCCATTACTTCTATTTAGACAGTTTACAATCAGTTTCATGTCATGCTGTATCTCCCTCTGACTATTTTTCATAGAAAATTAATACTTTCCATCACATAATTCTCAGGACAGTAATGATGAGGCATGTTTGCTTCCCAGTTTCATGGTGCTCTTGTCAAAGTGTATCTTTAGATTGTGAAGTTGTGGAGCCCAATTTTGTTTCCTAAGTCAGTCAGGTGCCTTAATTGATTCTAGCACAGTTCCTAAAAACAGGCAGTACCACTTCCAGGGGAGACAACCCTCAGAAAATGTTCAGTAGTAGAATTAAGTAAAATTTCTGTCTGGTTTGCTTAATGAAGACAGTTTTTCAGGAGGATGATGAGTGGTGTTTTGTTTGTTTTTTGTTTGGTTTTGGTTTGGTCTGGTTTAGTTTGATTTGGATTTTTTCTGAAAAAGATATGGTAGGCCAAAAATGTTTGGAAACCTCTGGGCTAAAAGGAAATGCCTGATTTGTTAAGTACATGGATTCTTATTCGGAAAGACACTGATGGAATTCCAGATTTACTGTGTGAACTTGTACAAATTAATTTTCTGAGCATTTATTTGTATCCTCGTCTATAAATAGGCATGATTCCTCCCTATTAAGACTGTTGTGATACTTTTGTCAGATGATTACCACTATATCTTATATAACTGCCTAATAACTGTTGATAATGACTTACTGTTTTTAATTATAAACACACATTTCACTGAATCTGGAAAGCCTCAAATATCTTTTTCTTGCTTGATGGCACAATGTTTACCAGGGCATTGAAGGTAAATTAATTTGCTTAAATAGATTCTTTGCCAAGGTATTCTCATTAGCAATGCAAATGTTTTGAACTAGCTTAACTAGGATAGTGTATTTTTTCTGAATCACTAACCAAGGAAAGGGAATGGATATATCATATCAAATGGGATGGAAACTTGGTGGAGTAAGGAGGACTAATACCAGACTGTGGGATTCATCACCAAAGTAGTGAAAGGAGTCTGCACAGCCTAGGAAATCCAGAAAACAGGAAAACAATTATGAGAAGTGAAGAAAGGTGAGAATGAGATGGGATTAGCTGGCCTGGCATCTTGAGAGAGGAATTCTACAGATCTACTGGGCTACCAATAGACATCAGACTGTGAAACAATAGCTTAAAATCCTGGCACTTGCATCTTTGCCTGCCATAGTATATATATTCATTATACATGATATATTTCTATACATAATCATATATACATTCATATGATATATACATATATAATATACATATGATATATACATCCATATATGATGATGCAGCTGAGTGTGGTAATGAGATCATGTACCTCATAGTTCTCTTGTACTTGTTGAATCACAGTAAGGGTTTGGACTATGAGTGTGATAGATTACTCTTGTTGCTGTGATAGGATAGTTGGAGAAGAAATGAGAATAATATAGAAATAAGAAGTGCAGTCTTAATCTAAGAGTTCAGCAACGAAATATAGATGACTAATATATGTTTCCTTCTCTAAGAATTATGAAAATCTGGAATTAAATTTCTACATGATTATCAAGACTTCATCCCAACACTTACTTCTTTTGGTTATTATCTTAAAATTTTCCCATCACTTATTTTTTTAATATCTTTATTTAAGCACCATGATCACAAACATGATTGTAGTTGGGTTTCAGTAATAAAAAGGACACCCTCTTCACCAGTGCAACATTCCAACCATCAATGTAAAAATATTTCATTTTGGTTTTTAGGACTAAGGACATTCTCTAATTTTCCATAATTTGATGTGTAGAGACCTTTAACTTATGAACCAATGCCTGTTCTACATGTCAGTCCACAAATGGGAAGTTAAAATCAAGGCTTTTAATTAAAATCAGTGACTTCCAAGATTTTTGTACCTGCAGATTAGCATAAGTCTATGGAACAATAGTGGTTGAAGACCACTGGTTTCATTGGTTATATACTCGGATTATACACGGAACTGTTTCTTTCTGAACCAGCAGGTGTCACTATTGATCAGTTAGTTAGAAATGAATATGGTAGCCTTAACCATGGTGGATTAGATCCACTTGTGAATAGGGAAAAAATGAGTTGGCATTTCTGGTTAAAGAGATTCTGCCTCAGAACCATTGACTTCCTGGTTAATAGCTGAGTTCTCAGAAGAATGTATACCTTTTATCGCTAAATATCTGTAGATGCAAGAGCTACTAGGAGTCTTCATGGGAAAAAGAGGTCAAAGAGATCGTTTCCATTGTTCCACTTTATAGTATTAGAATTTCACATAACCTAATTTTCTATATTGTCTCTTTCTCTTTTTATATAAATGGGGTTAATTCATGATGAATCACTAAATGAATCTTCTGTGGTAAATTTTAGCTCCAGAAGGGTTTTTCTTTTGAGGGTATCTTCCTCAGATATAAGACTTGATTCCAGAGAAAACTAACAAAAAATAATCAGATGAGTAACTCCAAAATCCAAATACAAACTTGGGAAGATATTTAGGATAATACATTGTTCATGCACTATTCTTTTTCTAAAACAAAAATTACACTAGACAATCTTTTAAGTGTTTCTAAGTTTGTCCTGTGACATATGTAATGAATCAGTCTGCAAGTTATCTGTTATGTTTTCATTTATGAGCCTACTTTAGCATACTTCTTGTATACAAAATTGTCTCTTCAGATTATCTTGATATTCATTTTAAGCCAAAATTTCTCTTTTGTTTGCATATTTATTTTGAACTGGCAAATTTTACAATTTTTTTCTTTTTTTCTTTTAATTTTCATTTTGATCATAATGACTTACATATCTTTCACAATAGTATTTTAGGAACATATTAACATTGAAACAGGGGAATACCTGTCACCAAATTTGTCTTCTCCCCATCCCAGTTCCCTTTCTACAACTCATATAATTTTTTATTTTTAATTATGAGAACAAAGATGCAAAGAAAGAGGACAAGATATAGTTACAGTGGAAGGACAATCACCCATAAACAGAATTCTCAGGAATCCCCTTGCTGATATCTGAACTTTGAACTTTCAGTCAAAGAACATTAAGAAAAATAAAACAGAACTCATGTACAAGTCCCAAGATTGTAATACATAATATTTCTTAGCAGCATACAAAGCAATCTAAAGCCATAAAACTTATGTAACTCCTTAAACATTGAAGGCAAAGTACTTTTTTACATTTTCATGCACATGCATATTAGTTTAAGTTAACATCAAAAGTTGAAGTGGGTTGTTTTTCTTAAGGATTAGAGTCAA
>PVKC010049371.1:0-10744 GCA_004027635.1 Crocidura indochinensis | reverse complement strand
AGTCTTTAAGGTTCTAGAGGTTGTTCCAACATCTTTGATGTGTTCAGTTTTCTGAGTCCTGTGCTCCATGCTTTTGCTAGTTACCTAAGCCATAGTCTAGGAAGTCATGATTCCAAAGATTCTGTTCAGTCTCTGTTGTCAGAATTGGGCCTCTGTGCTAAGGGATCTTGATTTTTGTAAGAGATCTGGACTATTGCTTCGGGTACGGTTTTCCTTAATGGTTTCCAGGTAAGTTCTACCAGCCACTGTTGTCAAAGTCAGTTTTCTGTAGTTAGTACTCTTATTTTTCATATTTCAAAGAACAATACAGTTTCTGGTTTCCACTGAGTGTTAGGTGATATGATAGGACCTCTGGGTCCTAGGTCAAGTTGACATTTCCTTGCTGTCCACGTTGTCTTATCAGCACTAACACCAACATTTCTCCCAAAAGGGCTTAGTTCCTGATGGTGTTGCAGGGAGTTGTTTCAGATCTATGCCTGGGATCTGGGATTAGAGAACGGAGAGTGTCCAATCTCCTGGAAACTGAGTTGTATCCACATGATATATGTCCATGATGGGAGGCACCCTTGTGTAAAAAATGTGAATTCTTATCCACGGAAGATAAGATCTTCTGAGTCCATGATTTCCCCTTATTTACTATGCCTATACAAAAACTTATGGTGTCCTTTGGTACTGCTGGTGCTATTCCGAGCAGGGATGACAGGCTACACATGCAGTACCCATGGTGTGGTCTGGATTCACATCTTATATCAAAGACCTTTTATCCATTTTGAATTTACCCTTTGCAAGATGTATGATAGGGTTCTGAGTTGATTACTTTTTACAGGTGACTGACATTTTTCCAAACATTATTTAAGAGACTCTTATTACTCTACATTTCTAATTCCTTTCATGAAGGTTAGCCATCTGTATATTTAAAAATCTAACTAAGCTCTCAGTTCTGTTTCATCGATGGAAAAGTCTGTCTTCATTATAGTACCACAATGTTTTGATTATTATACCTTGATAGTTTAACTCAAAGTTGTGGTATGAAGAGGACTTCTTTGGCTATTTGAGGTGAGAGTTATTACTCTATATAGATTTTACCAGTATTTAATTCATACCTTTAAATATAATGATTATTTTTGTAGTGATTATATTGACTCTGTATAGTGTTGAGTTGTCATTTTGTCAATATTAATGCTTCCAGTCCATGAACAGAGGTTGTTTCTGATTCCTTATATCTAATTATATTACTTTTAAGAATGACTTAGAGTTTTCTTTTTTTGTGGCTTTCACCTGTTTTGTTAAACTTATTTCTAGTTTTTAAGGCATAGCTGTGAATAAGATTTTTTAATAATTTCTTTACTTTGGTCCCGCATGCCTGAGCATAGAGCCAGGAGTAACCCCTGAGCACTGTCAGGTGTGACCCAAAAACCAAAAAAAATGTCTTTATTGCTTACATATATAAATATAATAGATTTCTGTTTCTTGATTTTGTTGCCTTCCACTTTCCTATACCAGTGTATTTCTTGAAATTTTTTATACTTCAGAGTTTTCTAACTTTAGTATTATCTCATCTGCCAATAATGATTATTTGGTTTCTTCTTTTCCAATATTGACCTCCTTTATTATTTTGTATTCTTTGATAAGGAACTACTAATGACTAACCATTACTAGCATTACTCTTTTTGTTTTGTTTTGTTTTTCGGGCCACACCCGATTGATGCTCAGGGGTTACTCCTGGCTAAGGGCTCAGAACTTTTCCCTGTCTTGGGGGGACCATATGAGATGCCAGGGGATCAAATCACGGTTCTTTCCTTGGCTAGCGCTTGCAAGACAGACACCTTACCTCTAGCATCACCTCCGCCAGCCCACTAACATTATTCTTAAACATTATTAACACCCGTGGAGAATATTTTACTGTGATTTTATCTAGTTTCAGCTGTGTTTATACAAAAAATCCAGTAATTATAAAATATAAGTACAAAAAATAATAAAGGTAGTAAGTAAAAAATACATTGCTGCTTTTTAAAAAAAAACTTTTTTTTTTTTTTTTTTTGGTTTTTAGGTCACACCTGGCAGTGCTCAGGGGTTACTCCTGGCTCCATGCTCAGAAATTGCTCCTGGCAGGCACGGGGGACCATATGGGGCACCGGGATTCAAACCCGTGACCTTTTCCATGAAAGGCAAATGCCTTACCTCCATGCTATCTCCCGGGCCCTTAAAAAAAAAAAAACAACTTTATTTATTTATTGTTGATTGATTGGTTTATTGGTTACACACAGTGGTGCTCAGGGGTTATTTCTGGCTCTGAACTCAGAATTTGTCCCTGACAGGCTGGAGAACCATTTAGGATGCCGGAAATCGAACCAGTTCCCTCCATGTTGGCCACATGCAAAGCAAATGCTTTATTTCTGTGCTCTCTCCACTGCCCCAACATTGCTGTTTTTTAATGACTCTGAGGACCAAATAAAGATATTCTAGTTTTTAAAAGTTCATGCAGTGTATCTGTGGTAAATGATTGACCTAGAATGCACATTCACTAAGTCATTTTAGTGAAACCTCTAAACTATTCAAGACTTACTTTAAGTTAGAAAAGTTATTTTATAAATGTAAAATTAATATGTTTCAAATTTTATTTGTTTCATTAATTCACCAACAAGATGATAGAAAAGTATATGAAGCAAAGATAAAGATGTAGCAATTAACATATAGTTTCAGTATGGTTAGGACTTTAATCAATTTTGTAAACATTGGGTCAATGTAAGGACAGTCCCTCAAGTTATTTTTTACTGGTCTCTTAAGCAGTTGTAACCATTTGATACTGACAAGCCACATTGCCCTCATTCTGTCCCCCCAGCTGTAAAAAACATTTAAAACACATAAATCTGGAAAGATTGTAGAGCAGAATAGATGCTTTCCTTGCATGAAGCAGACCTAGGTTCAATCATTAGCTCCTGATATGGTATCTGATTATCATCAGGAGTGATCTCTGAACACTGAGCACTGCATCTACCCTTTTGGTCCAAAAAATAACAAACAGACAAACTAAAACCAAAGTTGAAAACAGTTTATAATAATAAATAGTAAAGCACTTACCTAGGATAGAGTAGCATTTAATTTTAATAAACTAATCTACCCATTTAATTCTATTTTAAAATTGTTGTCATCTGTTCTTATGTGGTTTTCTCTTTTTATGTCATTTTGAATTTTGAATTACTTATAATTGTTTAGAGCTTTACTTTGTAATCTATTTGCCCTATTTTCTTTCACTCCTTTTATATTATAAGTGATTGCTAATGTTTGAGGACTTGTAATAAAATTGGAGTTTTATTTTAGTGTTTTTATGTGTAGCTTTATTTATTTCTTTGTTTAATTTATTGCCAACTTCTTAAAAATTTTTAATTTAAATAACATAGCCTTTTAATATTTCTTGTAGGGAAATTCCAAATGTTAACAAACTCCTTAGCCTTTGTTTGCCTCTGAAGGTTTTTATTTTCCCTTTATATGTGAGTCTTGCAGGATATATTCTTCTTGACTGACAGTTTTCATCTTAAAATATCTTGAACATGTTATTACATTTTTCTTGGCCTGGAAAGAATGATGACTCTATGATAATAGGAGTACCTTAATTAATTACATGCTACCCCCATCTGCAATATTTATTTGCTGTCTTGAACTCTAAAGTTTAACTGCAATATATATTTAGCTGTAGGGCTCAACCTACAACAACCAGGTGTTCTCTTAGCTATATGGATGTGTTTTCAGCTCCTCTCCCATTTTTGGAATTTTTTCTTCTATTATTTATTTGAATAAGATCTTTATTCCTTCCTTCTAGCTGTGTGTTCACCCCAGATTATTTGTTTTCATATATTATCTTTTATAATGGATCAATTTTAATAGAATTTCTTCAGTATTTTTAAAATCGTGTGTCTTTTTTTTCTAACAAAGTTGTTCCGAGGTTGCTATATTTGACCACACTGATTGAGCCCACATTTAGTTTTATATGTATCTGTAGAACTTTTTTTTTCATATTCTCTACATTCTATATATTCTAAATTTGTTAGTTTTTTATTTAAAGCTTTAATCATCAACTGTTAATTGTTGGCTTATTTCTGGGCTCATTTATTTTTCTGAATTCTGGTATCCTTTCTACTTGCTTTATTGAATTTTCTTCTACCTCTGATTTTCCTTTTTACAATACTTGTAATCATAATCTTCCAACTTTTTGAGACTGTATTTGGATAGTTGCTTTTTTTTCTCAATAACATTTTCATAAAGTATAAGGTTGTCATGTTTTAACTTTTCTTTGACCCTTTTGTTTCTTTAATTCCTTTAGTCTCTCCTTTCTTACCTTCATCAGTAAAATTAAAATTGAATTATTATTATATTACAAACAGTCAGTTCTGTCACTCTATTTGAATTTATTTTGTTTTCTTTTTCACTGATGATTTACCTAGGTACTTATTTACAGTTTCTGTAGCAGTAATGTCAAAGGTCTGTTGTGAACAAAGTGGTAGGAAGGACATATTTTATAGTATCATAATTATTTTTCATTTCTGGGGTCCCAAATAGAGTCTGGATAATAAGGTTAGTATCCATTTAAGTGGGGGAAATCTCACAGAAGTCTCATCAGAATTTCTCCACACTGGGCTACATGTCCCCTCATTTTGTCCCCTGGATATTCCAAGGAGAACAAATAAGTATTGCTTAGGGGCCATGGCAGAAGACTAGGGAGCAGCTGGTAAAACAGAAGACCACAGAAAGGAAACTAGGTTGGAGAATGGGGAACATAGTTGTAAAAATGATGAGAAATACTGGTTGAGAGAGATTTCTCTTTCATCAGCCATTTCCTCAGTGGGCTCAAAGCTGGCTCAGGTCTGCTTACATAACTTTTCTATCCTATTCATGGCCTCTGACTGGATTAACAGCCATATTTTCTCTGTCTTGTACTATAGAATACAGCCTTCAGGCACTTCTCTCAACTTATTTACTATCCATGGAAGCATGGATCTCTTCTATGTATTTTTTGTTTGTTTGCTTGTTTTTTTGGCCACACCCGGTGACACTCAAAGGTTACTCCTGGCTATGGACTCAGAAATCGCTCCTGGCTTGGGGACCATATGGGACACCAGTGGATAGAACCACGTGGTAAGGCAGATGACTTACAGCTTAGTGCCACCACTCTGGCCCCTCCTCTATGTATTTTTTTTTTAAATATGGAACGCTTCACGAATTTGCGTGTCATCCTTGCGCAGGGGCCATGCTAATCTTCTCTGTATCATTCCAATTTTAGTATATGTGCTGCCGAAGAGAGCACTCTTCTATGTATTTTTTATTGCAGTCTGTTGATCTCTAAAGTACAATACATAGCTCTCACATTTAGGTGTGGGATTCTATTATGTACTTTTAAGTGAGGGTTGTTTCTCTTGTCTGCAAAGCTAAAAGACTTCTCTATTACTAAGTTGATAGTAATATAACTGCTCCAATAGCACTGAAAATTTTATTAAGTGGAAAGAGTTGGTATGGTAAGATATTCATTTTCACCAAACTAATCTTTCAAATCAGTATAATTGCTTTAAAACCACAAGTGTTTTAATAGAACATGTAAATCCAAAACTAGTCATGAAAAGTGCCAGTTGTTTTAATTATATTAAAGGTGGCAAACTGGATAAAAGGAATTAGCCCATGAGATGTCAAAATTGTATATAACTGGACAAAATAGTGCAGCAAGACAAAGTTGAGGTTAATTGAAAATAGAAAAACTTTGAAGCATATCTGAAATATGAATAGATAAACTTCAACAACTATGTGGGGAGAAATAACCTTTTCATTAAATGTCTTACGGCCAACTAATTAATAATACACTTGGGAAATAATTATATTTATTTAAATATTCTAGTTAGTAATTAATGAATGTTTTCTGTCTCCATACTAAAACCAAAAATATTAGGCTTAAAAATATTTTAGAAGAAAATTGAAAAATTTTCATAACTTTGGCCAGAAGGGCTTCTTTTTTAAAAAAACATAAAATTTTCCAAACAAAAAGTTAAAAGTTAAAATTTTATAAATGTGACTTAATTTTTAAAATGCTTTTTCTCAAAATCCATCACATTTCATAGAAATATGAAAAGACTAAGCACATTGGGAAAGGCATTTGCAACAACATAATGGAAAAATGTAAATGGGACATATAAATGAGGAAGGAAAATGACAAACAATAAGAGCCAATTGTATTACTGAGTAAGATCTGAAAAAGTCACAAAAATTGGCAACTAACAAGGACAAGAAAATTATAATAGTGGAATGCAATTAAACCACGATACTTATACATGTTTATATTTATTAGAAATGCAGTATTTGAAGAGTTTTAATATAACAAGTATCTGAGAGGGTGTGTAAGTCAGAAACTTTCATGCAACACTGATTACAATAAAATGTATTGTATTGGAGCTAAATTTTGTCAGTGTGTAATAAAATTGAAAATGTTTTCTTTCTTTGAAGGAAGAATTCTATTTGAGAAATATATTCCCAAGAAGAACACTTTTGCATAAAATAAACAATAAGATTAAATTTGAAGCACTATTCATAATAGTTCAAATTTAAAGCATAGCTATATAACTGCAAATAGATGAATATAAATCAGAATATGTATGAAACAACTGATAAAATTGAGTAGGCAGAATTGTTACTTATAACCTTAGATATGTTTCATATATAATGTTGAATGAAGCAAATTAAATTGTAAAAAGGGAAGGAATATGTCTAATATTTGGAGACTAAAAATGTATATATATTGTGTCTAGTCACGCCTCAGTAATATTGTTTCAAATAATCAATAAAATGGCTAAGAATAAAAATTAATATGATGTTCTCTCTGTGGAAATATTGGGTAAATGAGAAATAGAGAAAAATCCTAAAGGAATTAAGCTTTTCCATAATGGATTTATTTAGAAAAAATTGACATAAGTAATATACAGTTATTAGACTTCATAAGATGTAGTATTTGGTACAGGAATGTTTATCACTTCTTTTCTCTGCATATCTGTATGGTTTAAATACTTCAATTTGAAGAATAAAAATGATTATATATAAAAATACAAATTTTACTCCTAGAGAAGCATCTATTGACATAGATTCTATACATACATGCATACTTGTGTATAGATACATATATACACATATATGTAATCATAGATAATTTATATTATTGTATTATATGTAAAATATAACAAATATGTGTGTACATAGGCATTATGTACATGAATAATTCAGCCTCAGCAATATAGGACTTCTGAATATAAAGGATTCCTTGTAATTTCTGTTGATATTCCTAGGTTTTCTTTGTGAGTAGCTATGAGGAGAAAGTTAGATAAAGTCTATAGAGTTTATTGGCTGTATTTGTTAGGCTTTACTATTTGGGAAAATTTATGTAAATATGAGACTATTAAAAATTAAAGTTTATTTTATTTATCTATTTTGTGCCATTTCCATTCAAAATAATTTTATTAGGAATTTTACTCAGGCCTAAATCTTACATAAAAAAGACAAATTTTTCATAAATTAGTATATTAAAGCTCATTTATTAGCCAATTCATTTATGGTAAATGCAATTAATCACATAATAATTAACAGTATTGTTTTCCTTGCCTATCCTGAAGAATACAAGTCAATGACCAGATTGTAGAAGTGGATGGAATCAGCCTGGTGGGTGTCACACAGAATTTTGCTGCTACAGTCCTCAGAAACACCAAGGGCAATGTCAGGTAAATATGTGGCGTCAGTCAGCTCTCTGTAATTTCAATTTTTGTTAAATTTTAGTTTCCTATAATTGTACCTATAAGTGTATAGAATTATAATGAAAATTTTATATAAATACTAAATTTTGTGATTAGCTTTAATCTTTTTTGAAATAATTTATGTAAATACTTAAAATGGAAAGTGATAGCATTCTAAAAATAGATAGGTAGTATGCGTTGTGAATTAGTGTGGTTAATTATTGAACTATATTAGAAAACTTTTTTTTTTTTTGGTTTTTGGGTCACACCCAGCAGTGCTCAGGGGTTACTCCTGGTTCCATGCTCAGAAATTGCTCCTGGCAGGCACAGGGGACCATATGGAGCACCGGGACTCGAACCGATGACCTTTTGCATGAAAGGTAAATGCTTTACCTCCATGCTATTTCCCAGGCCCCTATATTAGAGTACTGTATTGCTAGTATAAGATTTCTAAGATAGCATTTCTCGAAAATCTCCATGAAATAAGATTTTAACCCCAAACTCTGAGACTAAATGCATTTATACAGAAAAAAACTGAAATAATTATACACAGATGTCCAATGATGCATATTATTTAGACAAATAGGCTAAATAATTTGGTGTTTAATGAGTGCATTTTCAAAATCTTTTTATTATTTAATGAATAAGCCAGAAAAAATTCTCTGATCAACAATAACTTTTCAATATAAGATGGGCCATGTTCCATGGTCTTTGAAAGTTATATTCAATCATGAATTTAAAAAATATCACTTAGAAAACAGATAAAAATGCAATCCTAAAACAACTGAGGTCAAAGTCTCAAAAAAGTTTTATTTGGCCATAACTTACTTTTTAATGTAGTTTTTTTAATGTCAAACTTTTACATAAATCCTGTGAAAGAACAAACAAGGGAATGTTATTTAGTATATTCAATTATGAAAAGTAGTGTTATGTTCATCAAAATGAAACTATCAAATATTCTGGCAATTGATGGCAATTAATTATATAGCTATAAGAAGGGTAAGAGGATTTTTGCTGTTGTATATTTTATAGGAACTTGAGTTTAAATTTTAGAATATGCTCTTTTTCAGTTGAAAACCTGCCTTTACATGTGGTAAGGAATTGCTTAAAAATGCAATTTATAAGACTTTGTTGATATAATTTTTGATGCTTTAAAATAGCCTAGTTCTGAGAATAGTATGTAAAATAATTTGGGAAGAGTACAAGGGAAATGAACCAATATTTTATTAGAGTTACCTCACTAACACAATAAATGCAATTGTCTTTCTGCAGATTTTTGTCCATTCTTGAGCTAGCATTTCCCTGGGTTCGTTTGGAAATTGTATTGAAAACTATGTGTGAAGGTTTTAAAATTATTTCTATGTAAAAATATGTAATATTCAACTTACAAGAATGATTCTTAGTTGAAAAATGTTTTTACTTTTGTGAAGTCATAGATATCCTTTTTACTCTCTCCATAATTTGTATTATCAAGTCTTGTATAAGTTGCAAATTATTTTCCTGATATTCACACTCTTGAGCAAATTCTCCATGCTGTCCTGGTCATACTTAGCCCTAGTAATACCAGTTCTTTTTTTCAAATAATATTTATCATAATATAAGGAATTGAATCAATCGGTTAACTCTAATGTAGAAAAGTTAAGGCCTGGTAGAAATAAATCTGCTTTCATTATCTGCCTTTCCTCTTCAGAAACCTTCAGTGACCCTCTATTTTGTTCAGAATTTAAAGCTCATCATTTTTAAATTAAGCATGTTTTTCATTTCCTAATATGATCACTATCTCTCACTATGATTTTTTTTTCTTTTGCTGGGGATATTTCACACCTAGTTTTGCTCAGGATTTAATCCTGGCTCTGTGCTTAGGGTTAATTTCTGGACATGGTAAGGGGACCATCTGCAGTGCCAGATTGAACTTCCCTACGTTAGCCATGTAAAAGGAAAGTATCCTACCTGCTTCACTAGTATAGCTTGTACCTCACCCTTTTATTTTTTCTGATACATTTATAATGTTGTAGTCATAATCCTTTAAACAGGACTTAGAATTACTGATTTTTGAACCTTTTTTCAATTGATTCCCTTCATTTAAAATTTTTTTTCTGAATAGATTGCTAGTTATAAGATGGGGAAAGAGTCTAAGTGAATTGATGCTAAGGTATTAGTTTAACTTATGAAAGTAAAATTCAATCACCTAACTATATTTTTAGTTGATAGTCCTCTAAAACTATATAAAAATATAAAATGGATATAAACCTAGACATATATATGTATGTATATATATGTATATATGTTATATGATTTAGGGCCGCACTCTGTGATATGGAGTTACTCCTGGCTTTTCACTTAGGTATTGCTCCTGGCTGATTCAGGAAACCATATAGAATCAAATGCCAGGGACCAAACCTGGGTCAGCAGTGTGCAAGGTACCATTGTACTTTGACTTCAACATGAAAACCCATATTCTTACTTTATTTATTTTCATTTAGTGTGAGGTAACTAGTTATAATACATAATAAGGGCAGAGCTAAAAGTGTAATATTATATTTATCCACATGATTTATCATTCATCATTCATCTATATGAATAAGTTAAGTAGAAAAATGGATATATTAACCTCAAGCTCAACCAAAAGGGCAAAGCTAGAAGTTGAAATGGGGTACAATGATTTGAACCAAAACAACCTAAAAGTTTTCACAAATGGATTAGTCATTGAAGACTTAAAACCTCAGTATATAATATCAAAGATGTAAACAGACCAAGACACTGAAAAAAATTTTTTGTTGGATTATACAATCAGGATATCACCAGTAAATGCTACTCTTTCAAGTCAGTACAAGAAATAAAGAAAATAGGGGCCCTGGAGATAGCATGGAGGTAAGGCATTTGCCTTTCATGCAAAAGGTCATCGGTTCGAATCCCGGTGCCCCATATGGTCCCCCGTGCCTGCCAGGAGCAATTTCTGAGCATGGAGCCAGGAGTAACCCCTG
>PVKC010049370.1:0-10781 GCA_004027635.1 Crocidura indochinensis | reverse complement strand
ACTGACAAGTGTACACAACTTCAGGAAATATCATTTCACTGTTGACTTTTTCAGTGTGCCTTACATTTTATTTTCTAGTATGTTTATGAGATCAAAGGGGAACTATTAAAACTAATTGCCAAAATGTGGAGGGTTAAAGCAGGACAATTATGCTGCAATCCTAATACAGTGATAATCATTTTATTTCTTCCAGCCTGTTTAGCCGTGTTTATTTGATACAAAAATATAATTCAGCTACCTATGAGGTATTTCTTAATTAATTCTTCTCATAGAATGTTTTGAAACATTTACTCTTTATTGCTACAGTTTACTCCTTATTGGTACAGTTTGAAGTGATGAAAATATTTTGGAGATGGTGATCATTATACAAGGTGACTAATTTATACCACCAACCTGTTCTTTTCTTTCTTTTCTTTTCTTTTCTTTTCTTTTCTTTTCTTTTCTTTTCTTTTCTTTTCTTTTCTTTTCTTTTCTTTTTTTCAAGCACTGGTAGTCTTTGTCATGCTCAGAGAAAATTTGAACTAGCATATACTTTTCCCTTAATTCAAACATGGAAGTTTCTCAGTATTCTTCAGGGTTTGCCATATGCCAGTCAATATTTCAGCAGTGGGGTGGCCTGTTGTTAAAACTTGAGAAACTTTGGAGGTGAGAGGTCATATTTCAGGCCGAGGTAATGAAACTCTCTGGGAACACAGAAGCCAAGCTCAGAGAAGCCTGAGGAAGGCCTAGAGGAGAGCCAGCCAGGGGCCTGGACTGAGGAGTAAATACTTCCCAGACACCTCCTATTCGACAAACTAATGAGGGTGTGGAAGGGCCACCCTCCCTCCAGATGCTTCAGTAACTTTCAGCAGTTACCAGCTTCGATTCTGTAAGTCCAGAACCTTCTAAGGAGAGCAAGTTTCACCTAGCTTTTGATGGAATGCAGATGAGAACCATGGTGGAAGGACATAGAGGGGACAGGCTTAGGAACTCAGAGGAAGATTGAAAAGGGTGGTATAGGTCTAGAATGAAATTTTTTAAATTGTTGCGAAGAGAGAAAGAGACTAAAATTTCTTAAGTGGTGGAGGGAGAAATATGTACACACACACACACACACACACACACTCACACACTCACACACACACACACATACACAGCCCAGTGGGTTAGAGGCACATGCTTTGCATGTAAGGGACCCAGATTTGTTCTCTGGCACCATATTTGGACCCATGACACAACCAGGAGATCCCCAAACAAGCCAGGAGTAGCACAGGATGTGGTCCTTCAATGATCAATTGAGTAATGCTCATTGAGGACATACGTAGGGAGAAACAATTATGATTCTTGGAGTTCTGGTTATGCCCTGGGGGAAAGTATGGGGAAAGAAGACAGGAAGCAAACTAGTTGTTCTGAAGCATGTGCTGAGGTTCAGATCTGTTTTGGATCTCACTGCTGATTTACTTTTTCTTTGGTCCCAGAAGTGGTTATTGTACTTTTAGTTTCCTGAATTGTAAGTACCATGAACATCTTGACCTTAGCTTGCAAAGAGGAAGGTAGACCGTGTGCTCTTGTTTTAATCATCTCACAATCTCAGACCAGGGATGTACCTCTAAAGGCTGGAATTCATGTGACCCATGGCACTACATGGTCCCCCAAGTACTGTTGGAAGTGACCAATTACCACAAGAACTGGGAGTAGCCCTTGAGTATTGCAGGATGTAACCCCAAAACAAAACGTAAAAAACATCTTCCATTCTTTTGACTTCTTGTTGTTATCACTAGAATTAATTGCCTGAGTACATAATTTGTTAAACATGAAATGGAAAGTGAAAAAGTGATTTTAAAGAGTGTTTTTCACAAGGAAGTTGGACCAGCTTACCAGAAGATAAATATAAGCCAATTTAGGCATTTCAGAACTGCAGTGACTTTGGAAAGTTGAGCTTGGTCTCTTTACTTTTGCCCCTTCTTCACCAACTACCTCAGGACCATATAGATTCCTTGCTGTGCTGAGATACTGGAATATTTTTTGGTTTTGTTTTCTTTGTGTTTTGGGGGCAGGGCAGGGGAGCATACCCACATGCTCTGGGGTTACTTCTGGCATGCATTCAAGAATTACAGTGCTCAGGGAATCATTTGGGATGCTAAATCTAGGTTGGCCACCTGCAAGACAAGTATATTACTTGGCTTCTGAGATGGAGTTTTAACCAGTTCTAGGTTCATCAAGAACTCAGCAATCTTGAAAACATGACTTGAGGTTATATGTTTTCATTTTGGATTGTATGTGCTTAGACAGAATGAAGGGAAAACCAGGGAGACAAGCCTTTTAGAATTCAACAATGACATATCGCTGCTTGAGCCAACCTTTTGCTTCCAGCTGCCTCCTGGCACCTCACATCTGGGTTTCTGTTGCTCTGTAGCATCCCCCCTCGACCTTCAACTCCTGTTATTTCCTATTATTGAATCTCCCACCTCTGCCCTGCTTATTTGAGATGGGTGGGGTCTATGTCCGGTAAAGACTGGCTGTGTGGATCCTTGCTATTGTGGTCCTAATAGCTCAAGACAAAGTGACATTCTTGGGAGTGGTCAGGCATTATCTAGAGAATTCCAGTTACTCAGTTAAGGAGAAGGTCACTCACCTAGAGCCTTTAGAGGGAACTCCAGGCATCTGAAGTAGGGTGTCCATAAGTTTTACAAAACACTAGTTGCCATGAGCCACCCACTTGGTACCCGATTCTGACCAGCCTGGTTAGGAAAAAAAACCATCACTGCCCCTGCCATAAGAATCAGGTAAAGAAGGTTGTACTCTCTCAGGTAGCTGCTTAGATGGTGGGTGGTAGAAAGTGTTTGTTTCCTGTGGTGGCTGTAAAAATTACTGCAACATTAGTGGCTTCGAGCAATAACTGTTATTGTGCTCCCCTCTGCCCTTGCACAGAGGGCTCCTTTGTTGTGTCTGTTTGAGTGACCTTATCTCTTTTGTCTTTTTAAAATTGTGTTCACTCCTGGCAATGATCAGGGTAGAATCCTGGTTCTGCACTTAGGAATCATTCCTGGCAGTACTCAGGATGGTATACAGCAATAAAACTAAATTTGACTGTGTGCAAGGCAAGCACCCTAACTCGTTATACCCTAATGTCCTCATCTGTGTTGTTTTTTTCAATCTGGAACCAGCTGTTACCTGTAGTGTCTACACACACACACACACACACACCTGGACATCAGTTGTTACCTGTAGTGTCTACACACACACACACACACACACACACACACACACACACACACCTGGACATCAGTTGTTACCTGTAGTGTCTACACACACACACACACACACATACCACAGTATCCAAACACAATCCCAGATGGACACACACACACACACACACACACACACACACACACACAGTATCCAAACACAATCCCAGATGAATATTTCCAAGAGGACATGAGTTTGAAATTAAATTGAATAGTTCTCATACCTTTTTCATAGATGAGGCCCCTGAGTTTCAGTCACATTGAATATCTCCCGTGTAGACATCAGAGGATTCTCACTTGACCTTTTCTTAAGGCTCATGTTCTCCCCCCCTTCACTACTGCACCACACATAAATAAACAGAGAATAAAATACAGGTCTAAAAACCCAGAGCAGCAAAATGGCCAACCACTAGATCAAAGGGGGGCCTCTGGAGGATAAACAGGATGAAGCAGAGGTTCTGTCAGTGAAGGCGACCCCCCATCTTTGTTGCTGGTTCTCAGACTTTATCCTGTTTCCATGATCAGCCTCAGTGCTCCCTCTGGGAGTCTCAAGGCCAGCAGAGAGATTCCTCAACATGAGACCTGAGGTAGAGTTCAGCTCCGCTCGGCATTAGCAATGGGAAGGGGCACATTTCTTTGCACACCCCCCCCAATTCCTCCTGTACCCCATCTTACAGCTGGCTTATGCTTATCACGTATCCCCTTGGTAGATTCCATGCTTTCCTTCTCCTGCAGAGGTTCCTTCCTGGCATTCATAGCTACAAAAGCATTGAACGGAAACAGGTGACTGGCCCTCAGCTGCCTCAGAGCCTGAACTGCCCAAACTTTTCCCAGAATGTGCTCTAGCATTGCTGACCTGGGCCACGCACGATTGGGAGCAGCAAAGCTGGAGGCAGGAAAGGGTGGTTCTGTGCGCTCCTTCTGGGACTGGCTAATGCCATGCCTGGCATCGGGGCAGAATCCCAAACTGGAGTAGGCTCAGTGTCAAGCCGCTCTTGGTTTTGACCACAAATATGCTCTGGTACTAGAGTCCTGCATTGGCTATGGCATCCATTTACTTCACAACTTAGCAATAAGAGAATCTGTCTTCTCTACTACTTCTCTGCTATTGCCCGCCCTCCCCATCTCCCTTCATCAGACCAGGGCCTGTCCTGATCCACCATTGCCTTGTGGTCCTGATGGGAATTGACCTTTGGGACTTTCTTGGGGTTTCTCTCTCCCTGACAGTACGTGTCAGAGAGAGTTGGATCAGAGATCTATTTGCTTCCCAGTAGAGCTTCTACTAGGGGATAGGGTATGGGTCTATTTACAGAGTATAATAGCACTGATATTCCTGAGGATGAGGCCTGCTGTGTGAGTGGAAGGCTAACTAACTAATTTCCAAGAAGATCCAATCTTTTCCCTTTTCATATGAGATAGATCCTTTTGTTGAGTTGTCTGAGTTCATTGTGTAGTTCATGTATTTCATCATGATTTTTCTCGGGGTCATATCTGACCATGCTTGGCACACCATGTGTTGCCTTGGCCTCCTGATGTAATTCATACATGCCTGCTCTTTGAGCTTTCTCTCCAGCCCTTTAGTTTTCATTTGAAAATGCACCTCATGAGTGTTAAGTTTTCTTCTCCAGCATTGTCAATAGGTCTTGGAGAAGCTACTGTGTCTTCCAACCTTGAGCTGCAAAGAACTCAGTGGGGCTAGAGTGGCTCAGCGGTAGGACATTTGCCTTGCACATGGCTGACCCAGGATGGACCTTGATTCGATCCCTGGTGTCCCATATGGTCCCCCAAGCCAGGAGTGATTTCTGAGCACATAACCAGGAGTAACCCCTGCTGAGTGTCACCTGGTGTGGCCCAAAAACCAAAAAAGGTTCAGGTTTATTCCCAGGTTTATTCAGTAAGACCTGGATTGAGGACTGGGAATGGGGTAACAGAAGAGAAGGGCAGGGATCCTCTGTGACATGTGTCCCTCGGTGGAAATATACTACTGCAGTGCAATTATTGTTCATCTTCAAGCTCCTTAGAATTCACTTTGTACATCAGTAAAATAGGCAGTGCCTTAATGTACACAAGATTACATTAGCAAAGCCAAAATAGTTTTATAGAGCTTTACCCAAAACTTGGGAATGTTTTGCTAGAACAGATCCCCTAAAAGTGATGTTAAATTTACAGAAGTCCTTGTTTGTATTTCTGTGTTCATCTTTCTACCTTTTATTAGGTTGATGTTAGACTTATCTGTACATTTAAGTTGTGAAGCGTCAGGAGGGAAAAATACTACTGATAAAAGAAGGCAGCATCCAATTTTGCTCTCATCTAACCAAGCCTTAGGGCACTTCTCAGTGGAATTTTCCAATGGCATATTCAATTTGTGACATAGTTGGTGAAATTCTATGACATTTAACTCCCAAGGAGGAATTTGGTTACTCACAGAATATTTCACAACTTTGCTAAGACTAGGCAGCCTGATGGAAGGAAAATGTTTCTGTACAACAGCTGATGAGTTACTTAACAGTGACGGAAAAGGAAGATTATGCTGTCATGTGTAGAGTGATGATCTGAGCCTAAAATGTTCATCTATTACTGCAAGCAAACAGATTCCTCAGGAGAAGGCTGTCCCTTTTGTTTTTCTTTACTGTTTTTTGGGGGCCAGACCCAAGTATTGCTCAGGGATGAATCCTGGCTATGTAATCAGGAGTGACCCAACAGCAACAATTATCTATCAGGGATTAAATTGGAGTCAACTGTATACAAGGCAAATATCTGACTTATAGTACTAATCCTTAGAACCCAGAAAGTTTCACCCTACACTTGGTCATCATAGTTGAAGACCCTACTTCTTATTGTATAGACAAAAAAATGGAATTAAGTGGCATTTGATTTACCTAGTTTACAAGCCATGACCTTTTTTTTTATTTAAAAAAAAAGATTCTATGACTTCTTTATTGATGTACAACTACTTTCAAATATTATCTTTCTAATTACAAAAATAATAGTTGCTTGTAAAAGAGATCTTTGTGGGATAAAAATTAGAAGTGCCATTTCATCTTTTCATCCTGCCTTCAATGTTGAGTTTTATGTATTCTCTAGAATTAACCACAGCTAAGAAATTGATGCCATTCTTCCAAGCAGTATATACAAATGATATCCTTGGTGTTTAGACAAGTTAAATTAGATACCTAACCTCCCAGTACAGGCTTCATGTCTCTTGTCAGCTCTATCAATATTTTTATGTATTTTATTATTTCATAAATTAATACACTCACATGGTTGAAAAATTTAAAAAGTATGTTGCTGGAACAATAGTACAGTAGGTAGGGCACTTACCTTGCATGCAGCAGATTTGGGTTTGGCCTAAGCATTCCTTATGGTTCCTGGAGCACTGTCAGGAGTGATGATTCCTGAGTAAAAAACAAGGAGTAACCCCTGAACATTACTAGGTGTGCCCCAAAATTAAAAATCAAATCCCTCAAAGATAATTTAAAAAATGTTGAAAAGGATAGTGAAGATAACTAGCTTAGATGTCTAAGCTCATCTCCCTATTCCAGAGAAAACCTTATAGTAATTTCTTATGTAACTTTCTAGGGGGAAATCTTTGTATATAACGTTTCTCATGTATCTTTCTGTGTAATCTTTGTATATACACAAAAAATTAGAGATATGTAAGATGATGTCATCACATTCATTTTTGGTTAACCTCGGTGTTGCAAATATATTTATTTCTATTTTAGCCACTTTTTATTGAGTTTCTTTCTGCAAGACAAGCCCCATCCTGAACTCTGTGTTTCCTCTCAGCTCCCTAAGGTCATAACTTCTAGTTCTTATCTCATAGAGGAGCCCAGTTGTGTTAAATAGCAAAGCCCATTGTTCTTCAGAATTCTGCATTTCTCTGTGCACATCTCTATTAATATGGCATCATTCCAAATTTTCATGTAGTTACAATAAGCATCCTTTCTATTTTTTGTTTGGTTTGTTTTTGTTTTGCCTCTAAATGGTGCTCAGAAGATCCCAGGACCCTCCGGCAATTTGTGCCAATTAGGCCAGTGATTCCACTGAAGTTGGGAAGTTGGTTCTGCTTGGGCTTTGTAGGGCTGAAGAGTACCAAGATCACACAGGCCACATCCAGCAGTGCTCAGGAGTCTCCAGATCTGTACCTGGTGATGCTTGGTTTACCATTTGGTATTGGTATTTGGAATCTGGGTTGGGTACACATATTAGTAGACATCATAATTTCTATGTTATATCTCCAGCTCTAAACATCCCTTTTATAGGTTGCTTAATATTATATCAGTTAAGCAAATCATTTTTCAGATGCAATTTTTTTCTTCCCTGTGTTAGGGATGAGACCTCAAGGTTATATCAGTAAAACATGAGCTCATCAACCCTTGAGCCACATCTCTGGTCCCAATGCTATATTGGGGGGGTGGGGGTAGCATACTCGGTGGCACTTAGGGGTTACTCCTGGCTCTGAGCTCAGAAATTGCTCCTGGCAGGCTCAGGGGACCAGATGGAATGCCAGAAATTGAACCCAGGTCCCTCCTGTGTCAGCTGCATGCAAGGAAAATGCCCTACAGCTTTGCTACTTCTCCAGTCCCTACCATTATTTGGTTGTTTTTGTTGTTGTTGTTTTTGTTACTTTTTTTTTTTTAATTTGGGCCACAACCATCAAAGCTCAAGGGTTACTCCTGGCTCTGTACTCAAGAATCACTCCTGACATAATAAGGGGACCATATGGATGCCAGGGTTCAAACCCCTGTTGACAGAGTGCAAGGTAATTTCCTACCCACTGTACTACCACTTATCTCTATTTCTGATTCTTCTTGGTTGTTGTTATTTGGGGAGAGGGGTTTTCCTAAGTAGTGCTCAGGAGTTTCTTGGCAGTGCTCCAGCAGTGTGAGGTCTCAAACACAAAACTCTGGTATGAAAAAATAGCGCTTTGCCCACTGAATTCTCCATTAGGTCCCAGATGCTGCATGCTTACTGCTGCACACTTTCATGGTCTGCAGACCTTGACCCTTCATGTAAACACCTCTATGTACCTCTGTGTTCATGGTACACCATGAACAACAGGAAGCTGTAGGGGATTAGAGAGAGACCTCAGATCCTGAGGGAGGGCACACACAGTCAGCTCAGTACAGAAATGGGGTGCTTGTCAGGCCCTCCAGGAGGTATTGCATTGGCCTGATAGACTTTTCAGCTTCCCTTTTTTCCTTCTTATTTTTAAATCTTATTACTTTATTTAAACGCTGTGGTTGACAAAGTTTCTCATATAAAACAAGTTAGTTGTTTCTGGCATCCCGTGTTCCAACACCAGTCCCATCACCAGTGTAACATTCCCTCCACCATTGCCTCCAACTCCCCACTACTTCACCCCCAAGCCTGTCCGACTTCAGGCACAAAATAATTCACTTTATATTGCTCATTCCAAGTGAAAAGTAATGAAATTATAAAAAAAAAAAAGCTTAAGTAAAAGAAAATTTGTGAAAGTTGTTGTATCTCAATTTTCAGTTCCCTTTCTTACAAGATTATCACTAGTAAAGGTTTGAAAGTTGGTTTGTTGTTGGAGCCAATGCTTCTTTTATTTTTCTCTTTTATTTTTATTTTATTTTTTAATGTTTTTGTTTTAAATATTTTTATTTAAGCATCTTGATTACAGACATGATTGTAGTTGGGTTTCAGTCATATAAAGAACAGCTCCTTCACCAGTGCAACATTCCCATCATCAATGCCCCTATTTCTCTCCTCCCCCACCAGAAATCCATGAGAACATGGCTTGGCCACAGTTGGGGAGGTTCATGCATGTGTGAGTATCCTTAACTCTGCCGCTCTGTAGCTAGGGAAGTGGAATCCTGAGGACCAGGAAGGTACTGCTGGGAGAGTTTGCTATTCCCATCTCAGCTATTTTTCTCTCACTAAATTAAGGTTGGGTCTACCATGTTTCCCACACTTCCCTTCAGTATAGGAATTTCTTTGAGGAAATAAACTTCCTTCTTTAAATTGTAAATATTCCCATGTAGGTCACCTCTGAGGGGTAAATTTCTTTACCAACCTGGAGCTCCATGCTGAAAGGCAGGCTCTAGGGCTTGGAGGAGGGATCTTGCTGTGAAGGCAAGAAGGACCTTTGGGTGGAGAGAGAGGGTGGTCACAAGCATTTAGAAAGAACTTCTGCACAGCACAAGACCCAAGCTTTCTTCACTTGAGTTGGGACTGGTTGTGTGGTTTGGGGGGATGTCTAACTCTTGGTGTGTGCTGAGGAGGGAGGAGTGTTACTCCCAGTTTTAGGAGCTGAATCAGTTGCCTTTAAAACAGGTATCTTAACCCTGCACTATGTTTTCAATGTCAGGCAAGAGGTTCCCCACTTCCACTTCCCTTGAGGGGAGGATTTGGGGGAAGCACTTCTATACCCAGCAGTTCTCAGGGGCAAATCCTGGCTCTGTTGTCACTCTGACAGTACTAGGAGAAATAGGAACAGGAAGAGGATTGTAGGTGTACCATGATTTGAACCAGGGTTGTAGCCACTGCAAACTTGCACAAGGCAGGTATCTTGCCTCCTGTACTATCTCTCTGGCCTTGTACCTGCCATTTTGAATCTGGCTTCAGTACATTGCCTACTAGCTCTCAGCTTCTTCTGATTTCCCTGATGCCATCTGGAATAAAGAGCTCTAAAGAGTAAGAGCTCCATCAAAGGGCCCATTTTAGATAGAGCTGGGTTCTTCCCATGACCCTTGGCATCACGCCTGGCAGAGGTGTGCACTATCACACCTGTGTTTGTTTTGACTTCTCAGCTCTGACCATATCACCAGACTTGGAGCAACTCTCTGGATTGCTTCACCTTTGCTTCAGATTCAGGTCAAAATGACAAAACTGCATCGCTGAGATCAGGAGCAGATCAGTACAGTGGAGGTGTGGGGGTGTGCCTGGTTTTGTTCATTTTTTTTTTTTTTCCACGGGGGACCATATGGGACACCAGGATTCGAACCAATCATCTTAGGTCCTGGATAGGCTGCATGCAAGGCAAACACCATTGTGCCATCTCTCCGGGCCCCATTCATTTTTTGTTGTTGTTTGTTTGTTTGTTTGTTTGTTTTTTTTACCACTCCTGGTAATGCTCAGGGGTTACTCCTAGAGGTGTTCAGGGGATCATATGGGAGGCAGGGGATGGAGCCATGTGTAAGGCAAATGCCCTATCCTTGTACTATAACTCCAGCCCTGTTCATTCTTACTGGAAGCCAGATTTGAGAAGAGAAGCCTGTAGCTATCTTAAGCTCATAGTTTCAATGACAGTGTCCCTCTTGCATTTCCTTTTCCACTTTTCCTATTGGGATGAGCACAGCTAAATCTGCTTCCCTCCCTCACTGCTGGGGAGCAGACACAGCACATTGCTTAGGTGAGGGAGGGATAGTGGGTGGCTGCCAGAACTCACTCCAGACCTACTAGGTAATCTGGGCACAGGTGGCCTGCCTTGAATGTGGGAGGTTCCCATCTTGCCAGGGCAGAAGGAAGCAAGGAAGGAATGAGTGGTGTGTGTGTGTGTGTGTGTGTGTGTGTGTGTGTGTGTGT
>PVKC010049369.1:0-10745 GCA_004027635.1 Crocidura indochinensis | reverse complement strand
CAAAAAAAAAAAAAAGAAGGAGGCATGGTTATAGTATGCAATAAGCAAAATTAATGCCTAAATATGATAATAAATAGATATTTCTTTGGTAGAGGTTTTTTTTATTTGTTTTTGTTTTTGTTTATTTGTTTTTGGGTCACACCTGGCATCGCTCAGGGGTTACTCCTGTGTCTACGCTCAGAAATCGCTCCTGGCAGGCTCCGGGGACTGTATGGTATGCTGGGACTCGAACCACCGTCCTTCTGCATGCAAGGTAAATGCCCTACCTCCATGCTTTCTCTTTGGCCCTTTGGTAAAAGTTTTATTTTGCTAAGTTAGCACTGTAATGATGTTTGTATTGTGAGGGGAGGTAATGTGTGTGTAATTATAAACAAAGCATGAAAAGTGAATTGTATCTTCCAGGAATCAGAGGGAGAAACTAGTATAGATAATCCTTTAACAATAAGATTTTACAGTAGAAGGTTTAGAAGCAGACTTTAAAGGTTAAATATATTGAAATATATAAATTAGATATATTGTTAGATATTGTAATCTATATGTAAATATTAAATATTATATATAACTAAATAAATTAAATATTAAATATATTGAAATATATAAGTTAGATATATTGTAAGATATTATAAGATATAATGTAACTCCTTATAAGCAGAATGACTTGAATCAATATTTCTTTTGGAAACTTAGTTTCACTTTCTTGTTTATTCACCAAATATCTGTTGACAGTACACACCTTGTTCTGTACCAATCAAATGTATCTATTTATTTCTTCTGCTGGAGTATTGCAACAGTCTCCTAACTGGTGATCCTGCTTCTATTCTTTTTTAAATTTTATTTTGGGACACACCTGGTTATGCGCTCAGAAATCGCTCCTGGCTTGGGGGACCATATTATGGGAAGCCAGGGGATGGAACCGCAGTCTGTCCTAGGTTAGCCTCGTGTAAGGCAAGAGCCCTAGCACTTGTGCAACCTTTGGCTCCTCCTGCTTCTATTCTTGTCCTCCTCACTGCTTACCTTTCCAGTTCACTTTCCACATAACAGCCAGAATGAAGTTTTAAAATACCTTAAGATCTTGACACTGCTGCTTCAATTTTAATTATATGTGAGGATTAAAATAAAACACTACATCCCATAATGTGTCTAAAAAAACTCTTTCAGATAAGAAAGCCTCTTTGGAGATATAAATCTTTCCTCTTCTAGTCTTCCAGCTGATGACCAATAAAGCTCTAACTCAATCTGTCATTGTGTCTCTTTTTGGTTGTTTTTTTTTTGTTTTGTTTTGTTTTGTTTGTTGTTTTTTTTTTTTTGGGTCACACCCGGCAGTGCTCAGGGGTTACTCCTGGCTCCATGCTCAGAAATTGCTCCTGGCAGGTACGGGGGAACCATATGGGGCACCGGGATTCGAACCGATGACCTTTTGCATGAAAGGCAAACACCTTACCTCCATGCTATCTCCCGGGCCTCGTTTGTTTTGTTTTTAAGCCACACTCAGCAGTGCTCTCGGGGCTATTCCTGGCTCTGCACTCAGAAATTACTCCTGGTGGTGCTTTGGGGACCATAAAGAATGCCTGGAATCAATCTGAGTAGGCTGAATGCAAGGCAAACTGCTGTGTTATTGCTCTGGTCCTCACTGTGTCTCTTTTGTGACGCTTTCAGCATCAGTGCAACCAAATCTTGGTTACATCCAACACCAATGGCCTTATTCTTCCTTCTATATTCCTGAGGCTGGTATTAAATACAGGGGTTAAGTCACTTGCTTTGCATATAACACTTGCCTGTCCTGATTTTCTCCATGACTTCATATATGATACTCCTAGGTACTGCCAAGAGGGATTTCTGAGCTCAGAGCCAAAGTGTAAGCCCTGGGCACTGCCAGATGTGGCATCTAAGACAAAGCAAAATCTTTAATTTCTTTGTGACATTACTTTTAAAAATACTTAGTTTTGTATTAACTTTCTCCCACACAGGGAATTTTTCTTTCTTCTTTACTTTCCAATAAACTTCTCTACATTCAAAAAAATACTGAAATAAAAATATTTTTAAATAGGATAGTTGTGTATTTTCTATATATTTTCCTCCAATTTTTTCCCCACCCAGCCATGCTCATTGCTTACTCCTTATTCTTAGCTCAAGAATTACTACTAGTAATGCTCAAGGGACCAGATGCATTACCCAGAATTTGAATTGAGCTAAATAGGATGAAGGCTAGCACTTTAACCTCAGATACTATCACTCCAGCCTATTTCTGTACATTTTGATTCTTTTTTTCTTCACCAATCTTCCAAGAATTTTATGGCCAAGAAAAATATTAGTACAAGTTTTGTACATGTTCCAAACATGACAGGAAATAGAGAGTACTAAAAAATTAAGTCACAGATTTCACAACTTTTTATTTTATTAGTTGTGGGGATCATTCCTAGTGGTGCTGGGAGTGAGTGGGAACAGCAACTCTTGGTAGTATTCGGGGGAAGCGTAAGGGGTAGGAAAGCATGCAGTGAATGGGGGTTGAGCCCAGAAATTGAACCTAGTGCCTTGCACAAGTAAGACTGTGCTCTACCACTTCAGTCAACACTGATTTGTATAAGCTAGAAGAACATTAAAAATTGGACTCTTCATGACTTAAATGCTAACACATACAACTGAGTGCAGTTGCAGTTTAAATTAAAGTGCTAAAATCAAATATAAGCAGAGTAATTTTTTTTTCCAAATGACCCATCAGATTGGGTTGGGAGCCTTTTCAAACAATAGAAAGAATGTGCATTGAGGAACTTTGTGAGGTGGAGCAGTTCTACATTACTCCCTCCTGAATGATTGAGAAACTTCCAGTATCAGATAACTAAGGTCTGAATTACTTTTGTTCCTCAGCTTGAAATTTCTCAACATCAATGACAAATCAACTGGTGATGTTGAAACTACCTGTTCTCAGAGGACCAAGAATCACCTCATAAAATGTTCTGAGGGTGACTCAAAGCATCTAAAGAATCTTTATGGCATATCATGTAAATATGCAAAGGGGAGGATGCACAGCAATTTATTAAGCTTCAACACCCAGAATGTAGCAATGAATTTTGATGACTTCAATGAGATGTGACAGAGAATTTAACTCTCTTGGGATTAATCATCTGATTATACATATTCCTCAGATGCAATTAGTCTCAATTATTACAAAAATAATAAGCCTAGTCATGATTAGAGAGTTGAAAATCAACCCAAGAACATGGCTTTAATGAAATTCAGTCCTAGGAAAGATAATTTGTGTAATATTATGAAAGTTCTATCTCCCCCACTGAAATGTTTTTATCTACTAAATATTTGAAAATTTTCTATTTTTATTCCTAAAGGTATCAACAAAATCTAATGAAGTACAGTAGGTACTGAATTAATCTAATAGTACAGTGGTAGAGAGCTTGCCTTACATGCAGCCAGTTTGGGTTTGATCCCTGGCATCTCATACAGTCCTCTGAGAACCTCAAGGAGTAATACCTCAGTGCAGGTCCAGCAGTAACTTCTGAGCATACTTGCTGAGTATAATTCCCCCCCCCCACACAATCAACCTCCTCCCCCCCAAACTATCTAAGCAACCAAACCAAGCTCCACAAGTTTTGGTGGTGAAAGTTCTGATAAATCCAAGTTCTATTACTTATAGTCTAACTTCTCTGAAGCTTCCTTAGACATAAAATAGAATTATTCATATATATATATATATATATCCAAATAGTTTTGAGGATCTAATTAGATAATGTGAGAATGAGTTAAAAAGTTGTCTTGGGGCCGGGAGATAGCATGGAGATAAGGCGTTTGCCTTTCATGCAAAAGGTCATCGGTTCGAATCCCGGTGCCCCATATGGTCCCCCGTGCCTGCCAGGAGCAATTTCTGAGCATGGAGCCAGGAGTAACCCCTGAGCGCTGCCGGGTGTGACCCAAAAACCAAAAAAAAAAAAAAAAAAAAGTTGTCTTAGTATTTTAGGACTTGAAATCTACTAGGAAACAAGAGGTCCTTGATCTCATGGAGACCTAAGTAATGGATTGCAATGGGAACAAAGCCACAGTTCTTTTCACTTTGCTGAAGTAACATTCACATATAATAGACATACATAATTAAGGACTAACATATATTAATATACATAATGGTGATATGAAAAGTATTTTGTTGTAAGTAATATTCATTTCAAAACTTAAATACCTAAGTATTATTATATCTGAGAGATAAAATGAGATTTCTTTGCAAGTAACCCAATTTCATCTCTGACACCACATATGGAACCATGAGTACTATCAAAAGTAATCCTTGAGTACAGAAAAGGAATAAGCCTTATTTACTATTGGGTGTGAAACTCCCCTCAAAAATAGCCAAGTATTTGCATATATTATAAAAATAATTTAAACCCAAGAGATATAAAGACAAAGTCAGCTGAATGCTGTTGCTAGATACAGCTTTACAGTTAATATTTTGGATTAAGGAATAAATAAGTATATGGCACCCATAGATATAATTTCTATATATTCAACAGTTGCAGGTACAAAATATGTTACTGAAATAACAAAACTGCAATGTCATTTTTTACTTAATCCAAATTTCTAATTTTTTATATGAGGCACCTTAATTTACAATACTGTCAATGATGTGGTTTCATACATGCAAGGTTCTACAACTCTCTGACCCCAGTCTCTCCAGTGACTCTGCTTTCCTGCAATAAAACATGTAGTTTTATAGACTAGTTCTCAGATTCTGTTTCCTTTGGCCATTGTGTGATCTTTATTAACATTGTTTTCTAATGTGAAGAACAATTTATGGTATCCTTCTAAACATAATAAATTCCTGAAACTTTATATTTATTCATAGTAAAAATAGATATCAGATCTAACTTTATATCATGACAGATCAATTTTTCACTTACCTCAAAGCACCATAGTGTAAACAGACAGTCTTGAATGGGAGACAGTTGCTTCTGGTGTGGTCTGACTGAAGCAATGTGGGACATATAACTCCCTGGTTCCTGCCTATAAAGTACCAGCAATGAACCTCCCTTCTTTTTGAAAACCAGAAAACAATCCAATGAATGTCCAAATTGTTCCCAGAAGGTGGAGCAATTTCCCTTTTGTTTATTACAGTAGGAGATAATAAACAAGTAATTGTAATTACAGGAAGATACAGGTACGGTAAGTGCAATGAAAGAAATGAGACAAAGTCAGAGCTGGATGGGATATGTCACAATGTTAGCCTCTGATTACAAGCAAGCCAGAGAAGACTTTCCTGGGTTGGCAGCATTTGAAGTGAGACCAGCAGCTTGCAAAGAGACCAGACAAGAATGTTTCTTGGGGGCCGGGCAGTGGCGCTGGAGCTAAGGTGCCTGCGCTAACCTAGGATGGACCGCGGTTCGATCCCCCGGTTCCCCATATGGTCCCCCGTGCCTGACAGGAGCGACTTCTGAGCAAATAGCCACGAGTAACCCCTGAGCGTCGCCGGGTGTGGCCCAAAAAAACCAAAAAAAAAAAAAATTCTAAACAAAAAGAATGTTTCTTGGGGCTGGAGAGATAGCATGGAGGTAAGGTGTTTGCCTTGCATGAGGAAGGACGGTGGTTTGAAACCTGGCATCCCACATGGTCCCCCGTGCCTGCTGGGGTGTTTTCTGAATGTAGAGCCAGGGAGTGACCCAGAAAAACAAAAAAACAAACAAACAAAAAGGAATGTTTCTTGCAGGGGAACAATAAAAGGGCTGGGAGGCAAGAAGATAATCAATCAGTTTGTTAAAGGAGTAGGTTAGAAAAGTAGAAAGTTTTTTCTTTGCAAAGTACAAAGAAGGTGAGAAATATCACAGTTATTTTCATGTGATGCTAAAACTACTTTTGCAAAGCCTGTTCGGCTACCGCTAATATGTAGATCATTTGGTAATAAATCTTTCTAGTACAATGAATTAGCTTGCTGGGCTTGAAGCCTCTAGTTAAAAGGGCTGTGAGTAAGAGCCCTGATTTTAAGAACTGTATGGTTACATCCCGTTCCTCTTCCCCACATCATAGCAGGGTCTTGAGCATGGAACACTATGTGGTGTAGCCCAAGTGCTGTCCATCTCTTCCCCTCAAAAGTTAGCTTATGTAGGGCTCATATTTGGACTCTTGGGAAAATGCTCAATAAGCAGGCACTGCTATTTTATATCATATTCTAGACCAACTGTCCTTGGCTGCCAAGTTACCAAAATCCTCAAGACTCTGAAATTCCTTTTTCCTGCCTCTTGTGCCTCACTGATATTCCTTGCCAAGGACAGATTTCAATTCATGGAGTTTGGAAGTAAAATCAAGTGTTCTTGAGATAATGGATACACTGAAAGCAAAAATGACCTGTATTGCTTTTCACACATATATTTCATATATAAAACACCTATGTACCACCCCATTAGTACTTTTGGCTTTCCAAAATGCATTTGATTAAAGATACTAAAGGGGCCCAAGAGGTATCTCAATGAGATGTAGTATATAATTATTTTTGGGGGGAGGTTGGGTCACACCCGGCAGTGTTCAGGGAATTTCTCCTGCCTCTGGGCTCAGAAATCTCTCCTGGCAGCTTCGAGGGACTATATGGGATAACGGGATCAAACCCGGGTTCCTCTGGATTTGTCTGTGTGCAAGGCAAAAGCCCTACCGGTACTCTATCGCTCTGGCCCTATAAATACAAACTTTGTATGCAGGAGGCCCAGGTTTTAGCTCCCTGCATCACATGTTCCATTCCAGCACTGAGCTGGGAATAAATTCTGAGCAAGGCCAGGTGTGCCCCTGCCCCACCCCAAAAACTGTGAAAACAGAAAACCTCATACATGCATACAAACAACTCCAACTACCATCCAACCACAGAAACAAAAACCACACCTACAGCAAAGAACGGCGGAGAAAGGCTTGGGTAAGGTGGGACTCTGATGCTTTGATCTTTCTTACGATGCTTCATCTTGTGGACTTTCTACAATGAGAGATGAACTTTGAACAAGAAGCTGACTGCGGAATGGAGACCTCATCAGGCCCTTTAAAAAAACTGAACAGCAGCCGAGTAATTCCTAGAGTTTATATTCTGAGCAGTAAAATCAAGAAAAAGTCTCTACCCAAAAGAAAAAAAAAAAACAAAAACCCAAAACCAAAACAACAACAACCAAGATAAACACAAGAAGCTGAACCAGATTTTTTTCCAGCACTTTACTGCTCGTACACACTTCATCCTGCTGTGCATTTTTTTTTTAAATCTAATTTTAAATGTGTAGAGACTATTCACTCACTTCCCTTCCTCACCCACTCCTTTATAGGAGCAGCACCTCCAGATTCTCCTTGCATTGGGAAGTGGGGGAGAGAGTTTTCTTCGAGTCAGCTCTTCTTTTTCCAGCAACTCTTCTGCGGAGAAAGCAGCTGCGTAAGGGGTGAGTGGACCATGGGATAAGACTCAGAGAGGCAGGGGCCAGGGCGGTGGTGCAAGCGTTAAGGCATGCTAGCTAGGAACGGACCGTATGTCCCATAAGGTCCCCCAAGAAGCCAGGAGCGATTTCTGAGCGTATAGCCAGGAGTAACCCCTGAGCGTCACCGGGTGTGGCCCCAAAACAAACCAACAAACAAACAAACAAAAGACTCAGCGAGGTTGCAGCGAACTACGTCCTAATCCTGCAGGTTACTGCACAATAAGCCCAAAGCCTATCAGGTTGCAGGTCGCAGTTTGCAGGCTCGGTCCAAGAGCAGGTAAGCAGCGGCCCCACCCCAATCCGCACCACGTGACCCCGCGCCGCCCAATCAGCGCCCGCACCTCTCGGGCTCGCGATTCAAACTGAGCCGCTGCGGGCGAGTTGAGATCCGGGCTGGCGCGGCCGCTGCCGCCGCTGCAGCGAGCGATCCCAGCCATGGAGCATCATCGTATCGTGGGGCCCGGACCGTACCGCGCCACCAGACTGGTGAGTGAGCTGCGGGGCGCTGCCAAAGGCCGCCTGCTCTGTTCTTGCCCACTGGGCCGGTGGGGGTACGGCCAGTCTTTGCTTTCCCGGACTAGGCCGGGCTTTGGATTCGGAGGCGTCCGGGGCTGGAGTTTGGGGGTGACTGAGTGGGTGTGGGAGATGCTCGGGCTGGAGTCGGGATTTCCAACCGAACGTCGGTGGATGCAGCTACGTGCTGACTCGGGCCGGTGAACGGGACCTGGCGGACCCGGTGATTCTCTTTGTGCTCTGGACTCGAGTGCCTGCCTGCCTGCAGTCGGGGCTGGCCACCCTGGTGGTATTTAACTCCAGGATCCCGCCCCTGCCATGCTGCGAGGGCTTCCCTGAGCTGCCTTCTAACGGTGCCCGCAGCTGGGCAGGCCCCCCAGTCGCAGGAGCTGCAGGATCGGGCCTTGCGGATCTCTTCCCTGCAGGCTTCTCAGATGAAAAGATGAACAGACTGCGTAACTGAGAACTATCCAAACAATGAGAATGAACGAGGGAAGCAGAAAACCTATCTAGAGCACAGGCGGGGTGGGGTGGGGAGGAGGGAGATTTGGGACATTGGTGATGGGAAGGTTGCAGTGGTGAAGGGGGGGTGTCCTTTACATGACTCATGCTTGGAATCAAGGTGTTTAAATAAAATATTATTAAAAAAAAGACTGCGTAACAAAGGTGCTCAGAAGAGTTGGAAATAGATTTAGCACAGGACTAAGTTGTGTGTGTGTGCGTGTGTGAACGATGTGGTTTCATACATGCAAGGTTGCAGAACACCCCCCGCACCCCCTAAAAAAACTCCAGTGAGTCTGCTTTCCTGTCATAGAACATGTAGCTTTGCGGACTAGTTCTCAGATTCTGTTTCCTTTGGTCAGTGTGTGTGTGTGTGTGTGTGTGTGTGTGTGTGTGTGTGTGTGTGTGTGTGTGTGTATTAATAGGAAAATTGAGTCTTTGTGCTACTTATCAAGTGATGAGATTGCTTACAGAAAATTCAAGATGGTCTGTGTTGCTTCAGACTTTTGGGTTATCTATTTGGCTGTTGGCCTTGAGTATTATTCACTGTCTTTTAGTCTCTGAAACTAAGGTCTGGGGTATAATCTGTGACCTTGGGAACTTGTTAATGTATCAGAAAGAGCCCACCCCCATCTCCCGTTGTCTTGTTGCAGTGAGGTCTTGCCAGTTCTCCTTCTGGCCCTTTGAGGAAGGTCAGGAGTGAGTCTAGTGGGGTTTTGGGGACTCGTGCCATTTGTCTAGGTTTGGAACTGAGGATTGTCATCGCAGAGAAAGGGTAATCATCTGGCTGTGCATTTGGCAGATGGCTGAAGGTGAGGACTTGTGAGCAAAAAAAAAAAAAAAAAAAAAAAAATCCTGCTTCTTGGTCTGTAACCACTTGAGGCCTCACCTGAAAAAGAATCTCATTGTTTTCCATACTCTGGCCAGGAAAAGCCTCTTCTGGATTCACCAGGAAGGTGGAGAATATAAACCGGTTCAATTGCACCCTCAAGCCACTTCTGCTCTGGGGTAAAGACGAACAGCTTCTAGAGGAAGAGATCTTGGTTGGGTGCATAGTTTTTTTGGTCTTTTTTCTTTTCTTTTCGTTTTTTTTTTTTTGAGTGGTGGAGAGGTTACAGAGACCACTTTGAAATACGATCAAGACTATGGCACCTCTTTACAGGAGTCTGGATATGAGCTTTGCTCCTAAAGTTTCACAAACGACTTCGGAAGACCAGGGGATGCAAAGACATTGTTTCATGTCTTTCTCTTTGCTCATAATTTTGAGTGTCTGATAGTTTGAACTGAGTAATGATTTCTATCAGGGTCACTCTTTGCACCTGAGTTTGCCCAGTGAGAGTTGCCTCAACCGCAAAGGAGGAATGGGCAAGAAGCTTTATTTGTGCTCCCTATGTACTGTGCAGTGGGGCTGGGACCTCAACCCCTCTGCAAATAACTCAGAGATTACCAGTACATTTATCCTGAGTGTCACTTAAGAGCTGGCAAGATTAACTGCAGTGTAGTAAAATAAAGCATAACCCACATCTTAACGAGATGCAATGGGAATGAGATATGGTTACAGTCATTTGATCAAAAGGGAGAAAATGATTTCTTGACACTGCTCAGGGTCAGGGCACACTTTCCCCATAACTTATCGGAGACTTAGTCCAGATGGTCTTGGCAGGTCCATCTTAACTAGAAAGAGTCAGTTAGTATAGACAGATGCCTATAAATCTCAGTGACAACTTTTTTGGGGAGGCACACCCCAGTAGCACTTGGGCTACTCTGGTAGGCTGGAGGGACCATCTGGGATGACCTGAGTTGGCTGCCTGCAAGGCAAACACCTTACCCACTGTGCTTTTGCTCCGGCTTCATCAATGACTGCTTTTTTTTTTTTTGGTTTTTGGGCCACACCCAGTGACGCTCAGGGGTTACTCCTGGCTATGCGCTCAGAAGCCGCCCCTGGCCTGGGGGACCATATGGGGCACGGGGGATCGAACCGCGGTCCGTCCAAGGCTAGCGGGGTAAGGCAGGCACCTTACCTTCAGCGCCACCGCCCGGCCCCTCAATGATTGCTTTTTAACCTTTAAAAGTGACTAAAGTTTTATTTCTTATTTAGTATTATTTCAGTCTCTAAGAGTTGAGATATAATAACTTAAGTGCCTCTGTCCAATGATGGATGTTAAGTAGTTAAGTCTAGGTGGTAGGAAGCCCTCTCTTCCTCTCTTTTCCCTCCCTCCCTCCCTCCCTCCCTTCCTTCCCTTCTTCCTTCTTCCTTCCTTCCTTCCTTCCTTCCTTCCTTCCTTCCTTCCTTCCTTC
>PVKC010049368.1:0-10761 GCA_004027635.1 Crocidura indochinensis | reverse complement strand
AATGCTCACTTTCATCTATAATGCACATACAAAGAAACTTAAGAGTTTTTGCCTCAAAATTAATACATGAAATATCATGTAACTCTTTTTATCTTTCTCTTCCACTCCCTCTTCTTATACTCCTCTATTAGCATTGACAGTGAACCCAAGTGTAGAAGTTCAGAACTTGAAGATACAGAAACAAAAATCAAGAACTGTGTGAGAAAACAAAAACAAAACAAACAAACAAAAAAAAAACTGTGTGAGAGCAATAGTTCTTGAGGCAGGAGTTTGAGAGTACACTGGTGAAGGATGTGTTCCGAATTATATATATGGAAAACCATCATGAATAGTAAGTAAAACATAGAACCTCAATCAATTTTTTAAAATAAGGTTATAGTGCTAGAGCGATAGCATGGCAGGTAAAGTCCTGACCTTACACACAACCAACCCAGGTTTGATCGCAGCATCCTGCTTGGTCCTCTGAGTAGCATCAAGAGTTACCTAATAACAAAAATATGTTTACCAAATCACTATGAGTCATGAATCCTCTGTGGGTATGAGGGGGGCGCAGTCCCTATAAATACAGATCATGGTCCAGGGCTTCTGTTCACTAACACCCCAAGTCCCTGGACACCTCTATCCTGGGCCTGTGTCCTGTCCTTCTCTTCTAAGACATGCCCACGTCCTTGGATGTGGGGACCAGTGGGTTGTTTTGGTCTATTCTAGGTTTCCCTGGTGTCAGAACAGAAGTGGATGGTGTTTAAGGGGCATAAGAGAGAAGGAACCTTTTGCTTTCTGGGATCAAACCAGTAAGTGGTTATAATATCAGTCAGAGAAAATCAGGAAATGGCAGCCCCTCTCAGTCCTGACCCAGTTCAAAATTCTCTTAACAGAGAAAAGCATTTTCTGCTACCCCCCATATTCTGCTATGACAAGGCAGATATTCAAGCTGCTCACTATGCCAAGTATCACCCCTAATGTCCAAGCAGGGAGGTATGTGGGAAGGAGGCTAAAGTGAGATGCAGTAGTTATCAAGGAGGAGGTGATGGACCTCTTGAGGATGACAGTAATGAGGTTGTCTCTAAGTGACACACCAACACTCTCTTTATTCATATCCTGCAGGTCTATAAAAGCAAAATTTATGAGGCCAGTAGAGTCGCTATTGATGTTGGCATGAGACACATCTACTGTGCCTGTCTGTAGCAAAATGAGGAGGAGGTGAGAATGGTCATGAGAGAAGATCATGGATAATACTGTGAGAAGGGAGAATATTTTCTATACCACCAGGGTATGTGAGGTGCTTGTGGAACAAACTTGACTCTGGAGAACCTTATCCCTTAAGTATGAGGGTCTGTCTCCTTGGTTGGCATTTTTGGCTCACTGACAATAAGACTGGGCTTCTGTCACTGACTTGGGGCATAGACACTCAAGCATGGCTCTTGGTGAAGGAGCTCTGGTCTTGGCCTTGCTGTGTGGACCAGGTGGTAGTGGTTTGAACAATCAGAGGCAAAGTTGAGGGTCTTGTTTTCTGAGCTCTCTGTCCACAGTTTCCATACCATATTTAAATTTGATCCTCAACGTAGGATGATAAGTTGCCTCTTACCGTTTTTTTTTTAACTCTGCATCTTTGGACTACTTTATTTTTTAACCTGGAAAGGTTCTTGAAGAAACTTGGACTGGACTACATAGACCTCTTCTCATTCATACTTTAAAGGTAGCAGTGCTTACTGAAGGAGGAGACTTGATCACCACTCCTGGCAACCCCTTCAGACTATCTGTTTTGGTGTTACCAAGAGACCAAGAAAAGAGGCTTGATGGGATGGTTTGGGTGGGTTGTTGAAGGAGTTAATGTTTTTGTGAGCCTAGTAGCCACCGTACCACCTAGATGTTATCTCTATCACCTCAGGGCTCAAGGAATGAAAATCAGCAATTTTTTAGCTTTTCATAGAACATCCAAACTCTGCCACAATGTCTGAAGATGTGTGGGTGATTCTGGTTTCCTAATTGAGGCTCCCTGAGTACCCAACTCAAACATACCCAAGGAAGACACTTCAGGCCTCTCTTTAGGTTAGTCCTCTCTCAGGTCCTCATGTCTGACTTCAGAATAAAGTTCAGGTATGTTCTCTATTGAACATTCATACCATGTGCTCTCTATTTCACCATCTCTGAGAAGAAGCTCAGATCAATCAATACAGACTCCTTTTTCTACAGCTGGTGATCCTGAGAGTCTTGATTCTCCCAATTTATGGACTATTCTAGGCAAGTGAAAGAAAAGGCTCGTGGTTTCTAGTTCTCAGGAGCTCTGACCTTCCTTTCCTCATAGCACTTTTGGGGAGCACACACATGACATATTCATGACACACATAAGTATACAAAATTTATATCTCATGCATACAGGACTCAGTGCAGCCACCACACATATAATCATGCTCATACTCACATACACTATGAGGTTCCAGTGACCAAGATGTCTTCTCTGTCTTCTCTTCTCCACAATTGGAAGAGAATCTCCTGCCGGTGGATATTAGCAGGAAGGTGATCCTAGAGAATGTGCACCTATGTAAGACATGGGAGGTAAATGTAGTCTGTAGCCCAGGGACACCCACATCTGCTTAAAGTGCCTGCTGTGGTCGGGTGGATCCCATAAAACATTGACACCATAAAACATTGACAGCTTGGACCCAGAAGGATAGCATAGCGGTGTTTGCCTTACAAGCAGCCAATACAGGACCAAAGGTGGTTGGTTCAAATCCTGGTGTCCCAGATGGTCTCCTGTGCCTGCCAGGAGCTATTTCTGAGCAGACAGCAGACAGCCAGGAGTAACCCCTGAGCACTGCCGGGTGTGGCCCAAAAACCAAAAACCAAAAAAAAAAAAAAAAAAAAAAAAAAAAAAAAAAAACATTGACAGCTACAACAACAGTTCCCACAGAAATTAGGGCATCATGCATGAGGTTACCCCCAACAGTCCTGAACCCCACTGTAGGCTAGAGCATGCAGTGATGAGAATACCTAATGGCACTGATTCTGACTGTGAGAAGGGGGTGATTCTTTAGGGAAATGGTTTTAGAGGCTCAGTTCACTGTTCTGGGTAAGCTCTGGATGAGGGGCAGGGTGGATAACAAGGGTCTCCATGTGCCTCTTTAGGCCCTAGAGAGGTGCAAAGATGCAGGGTTAACAAGGACAAGGTCTATCAGCATGCCCAACTTTAACCACAAATGGTAGGAGATGTCCTTAGCAAGCCAGGGCTCAAGTACAAGCTCATGTGCAACCAGGTGAGCTCGAGATGGGTCCCCCATCATCCCCCTCTTTCCCAGTCCCTAACTCTTCAGCAGGTCCTTTTTGAAACAGGGAGAAGAGACTTGCTCCAATTCTGTGACTGGAACTCTTGTGGGAACAATCTTGTCCCTGTATGATCAGGAACAATTCTACTCATGGAGCTGAAGGCTCTGTCCTGGGCAAGCTCACAGCTGAGAGCTCACACAGCCAGGGAAACACAGGACCAGGCTCATAAGCCCTGTCTGTTAGAATACTGGTCCCACCCTAATCAATATTTATACTCTACCCTAGGGTATGATCTGGTGATGGGATATTCGATTATTTCCTACTTGATATTCTGCTCCCACCCTAGGTGTGGCCTGGTTCTTGTAAATAAAAGCAGAGGTTTGAGGAAGGCAGGCACTCATTGCTTCAGTATTCCTCCACTTAGCTGCTTTCCTTCTTAGGAGCAGAAGGCTTATGTGGTGGGATTCTTGGCTTGAGAGTTGGATTTACTAAACCCATTCTTGTGCCTTTTCACTGTGTGGATTATTTCCTGCATCAATATTTGCTTCCAGACCTGTTTCTCACCAGATTTTCATTTTGGAACCTGGGGCTCAGGTTAAAACTGTCAGCATTTATCTTCCAGGTCAGGAAAAAAGTGGGGTAATGTGGTGGAGGTCTAAGACTCATGATGAGTGTTGATAGGGTGAATGATCCTGTGAGGGTAGATAGCCTGGACAGCTTAACATAACCTTTGCCAACACTTTAGAGTATTAATACATAAGAGAATGCCTGGTTGCCTCAAAGTCATTTTATTTATGTAAGGGATGCCTTGAAGTCCAGGATAGATGTCTCTGAAATCTGTTTTAATCATAAAGTCTTTTTCTCTTTTCCTTTGAACTCTCTCCATGTCAGAAAATGAACCCAGTTTTTACTTAATTTTTCACACCACTATGTGTGATTATGTGAACTCAGGAGGGTCCCTAGGATATGCCTCTAATCAGTGGTCATATCTGCAGTTGTGGTCACATCTTTAAGTCACTGGAATTTATGAGCTTCCTCATAACCAGTTGTTTCCATCTTGATCAGCAGAAGGTGCTTTCACAGCAAAGGTTCCCTGTAGCTTGACTGGACTCTAGTTGGTTTCTATCCTGTCTCTCTAAGCAGTTGCTCTGCACAAAGCTTGAACCTTTATTGGCAAGACTCTAGTAGATATTTTTCTCAGGGACCAAGTATTCTATTAAAAAAATGGCATTTAGAGATCCCAGTGCTCTGAGTCTACTTGTTCTAAACACTAATAAAGAGGCAGAAGAAACTGTTTTCTTTAGGTATAGCAGCTGACATCCTGCTGAGCCTGTGAGAGGGGTCTGTGGAAAGACTTACCTGAACAATCGTCCTGTCTGCTTCTCTTTAGCGCTGTCCATAGACAATGGTTCTGACATCTCTGCTATTGGTACCTAGGTGGAGTGTCACCCTTACCTGAACCAGCATAAGCTGCTGCACTTCTGAATGTCCAAGGACATCATTCTTGTGGCCTACAGTGCCCTGGGGTCTCAGAGGGACTTTAGATGGTCATAGGAATGTCTATACAACTCAATATATTGATAAAGTAACTAATCTAATAATGATGCAACTAAGTAATCTAGTAATGGTTAAATAGTTGTTTTTACATTTTAAATTTTTTCTATAAAATATAATATTTTCAGATATAACATATGTCTTCAATGGTCCTTGAGCACCATTTTAGGGCTGTAATGCTCACTTCCATTTTCCTACCTGTTGTGTTTATGTTTGTGGACTTCCAATGTTAGTATCATGTCCCTATTGTGAATGGCCATCCCAGGTCATAAAAATAGAAAAAAGAAGAGGTCAGAAATGATAAAACTGGGTACGAAGAGATAGAATGGAGGTAAGGCATTTGCCTTTCATGCAGAAGGTCATTGGTTTGAATCCGGCTTCCCATATGGTCCCCCGTGCTTGCCAGGAGCAATTTCTGAGCATGGAGCCAGGAATAACCCTTGAGCACTACCGGGTGTGACCCAAAACACACACACACACACACACAAAATGATAAAACTACAATCAAAAGTGACAGAACTAAAGAACTTGGTTCTCAATGGAAAGTTTTGCATCGAAGTAACAGCAGGATAAAATCAGTGAGTGCTCAGATGGAATGTAGGAAACCTTAATAGTGGTGTAGGCTAAGATAAAATGTCTTAAATAAATGAACAGAACTACAGAGACCTTCCTAGACAGGCCTGGGGGGGGTGCGGGACTTGGGTGACCCCAGCACCCCTCTACTGCCTTGCTCCAGATCTCCAGGGCTTCCCTTGGCCACATGCCTGGGTGAGTCAGCGAGGTGGGTCCCTTGGTGGAGCTCGAAGGTACCCCAGCTTTTCCCCCATTCCCCGCTTGCGGCGGCCCGGAGCCCCCCGGGGGGAACCCGGCCAGCAGGAGTTGAGATGGGAGACTCAGGAATGACCGCACCTTTATTTTGCAGAGCTAGGAACACACCACACCTGTAAGAAGCTCAAAGAGGTTATAGGAATGACCCAAGACGGATTTTGTCCGATCAAAGGCATCTTTAATGGGGAATGTGCCTGCTTTTATAGACAGGCAGAAAGGGGCTGGTAAAGGGCAGTGTCAATCATTCTTTTGGCGCTCAAGCCACTTGATCATTCCAAATATGGTAAGAACAGGACACAGGAAGGTTGAAGCAAAGAGATAAACATCATCTTCCAAATATGGAAAGTGGGCAGTGGAGTAGGGGTCAGGGCATCCTTGTAAGTCAAATAGATTAGCAGTTTTCAAGGTAATACCCTGTGACCCTGAAGAGGGCCTGTTCTACCACATTCTTGAGCTAACTAAGGCAGGAAGGTCAGGGAGGTTTGGCTACATTCCAAGAAAGGGAGAGGTACCAGACTGTGTCCTTCCACTCTGGGTCAAAGAGTCATTATCACTTTATCGCCACCTGTTTCCTGATAGTCCGAGAGCTTTGTAGCAGACCGGTACATAGGCTTTTTGCTGCTTGCAGCTGCAAAAGCTGGAAAAATGGCAGAGGGGCTGAGAAAATGGTTTCTGTCAGGTCATGGTATCCAACACCCGCTCGGCTCCTTAGGGTGGGTCTGGGTGGGGCTCTGAACTTCTGTTCTCCCAGCTTCTTGAAGGATCCCTTTCCTTCCTGGGAGCGGGGAGTTCCTAGCAGCATGGGGTTTCAAAACCGCACAAGATACATTAATAGCACTCACTATCAGCGAATTATGTTTTTATGTATGCAGAATGTCCATTTTATATTCTGTCCTTTTGCACATCCCTACAAAAGATCATTTTTTTCTCTAACTCTCTCACCCCTATCATCATTTACCCTTTTTAACTTAAATATTGTAGAGTTCTAAGTCACAGACCAAAGTGGTGCCCTGGAGTTAACACCCCCCCAACTATTTCAAAAGGCATAAGAAGAACACGTATGTCGTTTAAACATTTTATGTGTGTTTTCTTTGATGGCTATAACTCTTGTTGAATATTTTCTTATACAGTGACGATCCCCCCCCCCTTTATTTTTATCTTTTCTTTGTGAACTATTCAATAGGGAATTTGGTGAAAGAGTTCTTCAGTTTAATACTTATGTTTGAACCAAGTCATGGGTATTATTGGACGTACTCTTATGCCCCCATATACTCTGATAATGCCACATGGTTTTATTTTTTTGTTTGTATAGGCACATTAAAATGGGACAATACTATATATACAAATAAGTTCTTATCTAATAGAGTTGGGAACTCACAAATCTTGTAGTGCAATGGGATCTCACACCTGAACATTGACATAAAGACCTGGCATAGGCATCGGAAGAATGGGCATTCTCTATTCACCCCTGATCTAGGGAAGACATCTACAAAACATCCAAGGTTGTCTATAACAACACCTGGAGGCAATCATCTACCATGGAAGACCCTACCGCTGCTCTGAGATCGACTTACTCAAAGGAGACTTCCCTTAACACTGAGAAGACTCAGCAACAACAATGACCTGCTCACTGGACAGGGCTTTCTATATTGCCCCTTAATTGAGAGGTGAAACTAGAGGATACTCCACACCAGCTTGACTTCAATGTAGGATGTGCAGATTCCAGGATCTGCAATACAGAAACCTGATGCCAACAATAAGAACTGCATGAAAAATAAAACTGTACTGACACTACAGACAATGACTTGGATTGAATAAACTAGTTTGCCTGGAGCCTAGAGTTGGTCTTGTGCCAGGAAACTTCAGGGGTAGGGTCTCCTTGTATTTACACCAAGGCATTTCCTTTCCATGTCCCCCATATTTTGGTGGGCCTATGCAAACAATATTTACCACTCGAACACCGTTTTTAATGTGCTCTTTTGACTCTAACCCTTAAAAAATAAACCTCTTAAACTTTTGATGTTAACTTAAACTAATATGCATGTACATGAAAATATAAAAAAATGCTATGCCTTCAATGTTTAAGGAGTCACATAAATCTCATGACTTTAGATTGCTTTGTGTACTGCCAAGAAATGTTATAATGTACTACAATCTGGGGACTTGTGGACAAAGCAATTTACATGAGTTCTGTCTTATTTTTCTTAACGTTCCTTGACTGTAAGTTCAATATTTAGGCATCAGCAAGGGGATTTCTTCTGAGAACCCTATTTATGGGCAATTGTTCTTCCACTGTAACTTTACCTTGTCCTCTCTACATCATTGTTCTCATAATTAAAAAATTAAAAAAATGAACAGAACTAGAGAGAACTATGAAGTGTATTCAAAAGTAACAGCGTAGGGCCAGAGAGATAGCATGGAGGTAAGGCATTTACCTTGCATGCAAAAGGACGGTGGTTCGAATTCGGCATCCCATAAGGTCCCTGAGCCTGCCAGGAGTGATTTTTGAGCATAGAGCTGGAGTAACCCCTGAGCGCTGCAGGTGTGACCCAAAAACCAAATAAATAAATAAATAAATAAATAAATAAGTAACAATATAAGAATCCTCAGGGTCTCTGAGGAATAGAAAGATAGCTTTTAAAAAGGATCATTCATCAAAGAAATCATTACTGATAAATCCCAAGAACTGAGAAGTGCATATATCCGAATTCAAGAGGCTTAAAGGAAAACAACCCAACTGTCCAATAATAGATGTTTGGATTAAGAAACTATGTGAAATATAGAGAAACATATTAGAGGAACTGGGATGATAGTATAGCAGGGCATATGCCTTGCATACAATCAACCTGGGTTCAATTCCAAGTACCATACCTAGTCCCCAAGACCACCAGGAGTGATCCCTAAGTGAAGAGCCCAGAGAAAGTACTGAGAACAACTGTGTGTGGCCCCCAAACCAACTCATCAAATAAACAAAAGAAACATAATAGGGGAATAGCAAATGCCCAAGGCAACTTACACTGAGAACTGGTCATCAGTAGGAAGTACTCCACAGGGGAGAAGGAGTGACTCTGAAACAGTGGTGTAGGGACACGGACACTCTGATGGGCAGTTTGGGGATGTTTCATGTAGGAAACCTACCATTCACAGTTTTGTAAATCATGGTGCTTAAAATATAAATTTTTTTTTTTGGTTTTTGGGCCACACCTGGTGACGCTCAGGGTTACTCCTGGCTATTCGCTCAGAAGTCACTCCTGGCAGGCACTGGGGACCATATGGGAACCGGGGGATCGAACCGCGGTCCGTCCTAGAGGTTAGCGCAGGCACCTTAGCACCAGCGCCACCGCCCGGCCCCTAAAATATAAATTTTTAAAAATAGAAATAGAAGTGGAGAGGAACCATAGTACAGTGCATTGGGTGTATTCCTTGCACATGGCCAACCCTATTTATTTCTTTATTTCTTGCACATGGCCATCATCCCATATAATCCTTTAAGCATCTTCAGGAGTAATTCCTGAGCAAGGAGCCTGAGGTAAACTCTGAACACTACCTGTTATGGTCCCCAAATCATAAAATGAAACATTAAATAGACAGTTTTGAAGCATAAGGAGACAAGGGTATATTTTGTACAAACAAAGGTTGTTCTCCCACTGGTCATGTTCCCAAAATTCACACTCTGTTTCCCAGAGAACACACAAGTTCTATGTTATTGTGTTAGTTCACATTTTTCATATTCCACATACATAAATTGCAAACTTATTCTTGTTAACATAGTGATTTTCCAAGCTACCAATTTATCAAAAAGTCTCAGTGTTGGGGCAGAGAGATAAGGGGTTAAGATACTTGACTGGCAAACATTAACAGTCAACTTTTAAAAAGGGCCTATTATGCAGGAAAGTTAGGGCAGGAAGTAGTGGCCTGAGTGGACTCTGAGAATATTGGGGAAGAGAGGCTGACGCTGGTGGTGGGATTGGTGCTGAAATATTGTATGTCTAAAAACCAACTATAAGTAGCTGTGAATCACAATGATTTAAATAAAAAATATTTTGTTCAGGCTCAGAACAGAATATACTGATGTTAATAGGGGCAGAAGGAAACTGGATCCCTTTGCTCTGTGGGCCCAAATCAGCAGGCAGCTATAGAGAATCAGGGATATGGCAGTCCCACTCAGGCCTGACCTGGTTCCAAGTCCTTCAGTCAGAGAAGGAAATTTGCTGAGACCCTACTTGTCCTGCTCTGGCTGTGACAAGTCAGAGACTCAGGATGCTCAGAAACAGCTCCCCACCATGTTATGTCACCCCTAATTCCTGGTCAGGAGGTGTGCAGGAAAAAGGAGGTTAAGCTGAGCCACAGAGACTGGGAAGGCATCAAGGAGGAGAATAATTGCCTCTCAGAGCTAGTTTTCTGACAGGCTCTTACCACACTTAGCTCTCATTCAGAGCTTCAAACACAGTATGTGAGGTCCATGTGGCTTCCAAGGCTTGATGCCCACCCTGTGGAAGGCCACTTCCCCTCAGTTTACTGATCCCACAGAAGCCATCAGTTATTCTCACAGGCCTATTAGGTGTCCCTTGAGCAGCAGCTAAGGAAATGCTTCTTTCTGAGTGATATACCAATAATCTCCTGCAGGTTCCTAAGAGCAAAGCTTATGAGGCCACCAAAGTGGCTATTGACATTGGCTGCAGGCACATAGATGCTGCCTATGTGTATCAAAATGAGGAGGAAGTGGGAGCAGCAATGAGAGAAAAGATGGTAGGTGGCACTGTGAAGAGAGAGGACTTGTTCTACACCTCCACGGTATGTGGGAGTATTGAGAGTGCTGTAGGTGTTGCTACTAGTCTGAAGGAGTCCATGTGAAATTTGACTCCAAATCAGCTCTGACTTGATTAAAATGTGTGCTGTCACCTGAGGAGAAATTCTGTTTCCCCAGTCAATTGAGAAACCTGAGGTGTTTCTAGAACCATCTTCCATCCCTGTCATATGATAATCACTAGATGGTGGAAATCAAAATTGACTGGGCCTTTCAGCCCAGAGCTGGTTTTCTGCCTCTCAGAGCAAGTTTTCTGACAGTCTCTTACCATACTCAGCTCTCATTCAGAGCTTCAAACACAGTATTTG
>PVKC010049367.1:0-10754 GCA_004027635.1 Crocidura indochinensis | reverse complement strand
AGGAAGGAAGGAAGGAAGGAAGGAAGGAAGGAAGGAAGGAAGGAAGGAAGGAAGGAAGGTCCATTTGCGGTAAACATGTCTAGAAAGTGATCAGCTCTGAGGGATGAAATCCAGTAAGTTACAATTAAAATACATATATACTCATTTTTGGGTTTTTTTATTTTTAAGGTAATGATTAACTTCAGGGAAAACAAAAGCCCCTACAAGAAAGGAGAGTCAGTGTGGAGTGCTGGGCTCAGCTGGTTACCATGTTGACACAGAATAATGGCAAGCTCTGACCACAGAGCTGGGTTGGGGTGTGGGGAGATGCCAACTGCATGGAGTGGGCTGGGAAAGAGGGAAATTCTTATGGCAGGAGCAAGCTGGGGATTTCACAGCCAGCTGTCCTCGGAGAAGCAACTCGAGACTTGGACAGGCCATCCCTGAGGCATGGTATCCTGCAGGAGCAGAGAGTGGAAAGACAGTTTACTGCTGGCTGGTTTTTCATACAATAGTCTGAAACCTAACTCTGAGGAGTTAGGGCGCGGGCATCCCCACTTGACAAGTGTGAAATTGCATTTATATATAAAAAAAAAAAACAGACTTTTTTTGGCTCAACACAACCTTTCTACCTGCCTGTGTGAGAAATACTCCTATTATACTAGCAATGAAGGTTACTCTGGGAACCTAAAAATGACATCATTTCAGAAGAAATTAAGCAGCATGAGTAATCTGAGCCCACAAGACAGTCTCTCTCTCATTCTCCCGGAGGCCCCCTGCTGCCCCGATGCCCCCTAAAGAAATGCACCAAATGCTCCTAAGCCATGTGCCACTAATTGCTTTTTGAGAGTCTGCCAGCCTGGTGGCAAGATACCAACAAGGACAAAGACAGTTTTAGAGGTAGCAGTCCCCCTGCCTTTTTTTTTTTTTTTTTGGTTCTTTCCTATGTGGGATTAAAAGATACCCTGAAAAAAAAAAAAACACCTGATTTTCAAGAACAGATAGAAGAGTGAAGGAGTGGGTGGATAGGTAGGGGAACTGGTGGGGAGAGAGTGGATGAATGGATGAGTGCATGGGTAGATGGATGGGTGGGTGGGTGGAAGGGTGGTGAGTGAATAAATTCTATATGGCTGGGTGGGTGGATAGATAAATGGATAGATGTATAGATGGATGGATGGATGTTTGGATGGGTGGGTGGGTGGATGGGATGGATGGATGGATGGATAGGTAGATGAGGGATGGGTGGATAGATGAATGGATGAGTAGATGGGTATATGGATGGATGAATGGGTGGGAGGGTAGAAGATGAATAAAATGATAGATGGATGGGCAGGTAATGGATAAATGAATTAGTGGGTTGGTGGATGGGTGAATGGGTGGATCAATAGGTAGATCAGTGGCCCTCAAACTACAGCCCACGGGCCAAATCCTGTATTTGTTCCCATTTTGTTTCTTCACTTCAAAATAAGATATATGCAGTGTGCATAGGAGTTTGTTCGTAGTTTTTGTTTTTACTATAGTCCGGCCTCTAACGATCTGAGGGACAGTGAACTGGCCCCCTGTTTAAAAAGTTTGAGGACCCCTGAGGTAGATGGATAGGTGTTTGGGTAGGTAGGTGGACAGATTGATAGATGAATGAATAGATGGATGGATGGACGGATAGGCGGGTGGTTAGATGGGCAGAAAGTTGAGTGTATAGGTGGGTGAGTGGATGGGCAAATGGTTGAGTGGATAGGTTTGTAGATGGTTGGATGAGTGATGAATGGGTAGGTAGGTGTGTGGATGGATGAGTGGGTGAGTAGATGAGTATATAGATGAATAAGTGCATGTGGGTAGTGACAGGGATGAGTATAGGTCAATGGATGAATGAACAAATGGATGGACAAACTGACAGATAGGTGCATAGATGGATAATGGGTGAATGAATGGGTGAATAGATTGGTGGATGAATAATGGATAGATGACTTGATGGTTGAGTGAATGGCTTAGTGGCTGGACAGAGTGACAAATGGGTGAGTGAACAGTTAGATATTATTAACAGTTTGCCTAGTGACGCTAAAAAATAAAAAGGTGCTCATTCTGGAAAATTTAATAGGCATTCAGTAAGTCCACTACCAGAGCATTTCTGGAACTCTTCTCTAAAAATTCACTTTGGAACACAAAGTCTACTGTTTAGAATGGATCCAACCATGCCAAACATTATCTTTTAGGGACAGGAGTAAAGTCCATGTGAAAGTCCGTGTGAAACATGTCTACTTTGGTTTGTATGTTGAAGAGTTGTAGGGAAACCTTTTTTGAATGTTAATTGAAATAAAGTTGATTGTTCAAAAGACCCTGGCATGAGGCCCATAGCCTTGTGGACACCGCAGAGTCCCCAGCACCTGCTCTGTCTGGCCAGTGAGAGACCCACCGTGGGCTCTCCTGCTTCCACTTAGAGAAAAAAGAGCCTCCTAACACCGAAACCAGTTATTGCAGAAGAATCATGTTCCAGCAGGCTCGAGAGAAAGCCCTAGAATTGCTGCTGCACCCTCCCACCCTGCAATAAAAGGGTCCTGCCAGGGAGAAAGACCGAGTGTCTGAAGTGGTACAGAGAAATGAGCTCTTGGCAGCAGTCGTGAGGACAATCTGTCAGAGATGAGATCTGGTCGCAGAAGGAAGGCTGAGTGGGAAGGAGGAGGGGGAGCCGGGGGAGGAGAGAGGGGAGGAAGGACCCGAGAGTGACTCACAGGACTGAAAGGCCTGGCTGCCCCTATTCCAGTCCAGCCATCTGCTCTGAAGCCCGGAGGAGGGCCACCCCAAAACTTGGGGCCTAATAGCTGGACTGACCTACAAAATTTCTGTGAGAGAGAGGGTGGAAGGAGGCAGCCCCACATGATTGTGATGGTTGAAAGGAGACCATGTCCTTTCAGTGGGGCCCCACTTGGTATACGATGGGCCACACTGTGCTCTTTCATGGGTTCCCAAGAGCCCCCTTCCTTTATCTGTCTTTCTTACCTTCCCCAAGGTTTTTTTGGGGGGCCAATTCCAGCAACGCTCAGAAGTCACTCCTGGCTCTGTGCTCAGAAATTGTTCCTGGCGGGCTCGGGGGGATCATATGGGATGCTGGGAATGGAACCTGGACCTGTCCTGTGTTGGCCATGTGCAAGGCAAATGTTCTACCACTGTGCTATAGTTCTGACTCTTCCCCAAATTTTTTTTTCTGGAAACAATAAATGCAGTAGATAAGGCACTTGCCTTGCATGTGGCTGACTCAGCTTCAATCCCCAGCATCCTATAGGTTGCCTCGAGCACTGCCAGGAGTGATTCCTGAGTGCAGAGCCAGGACTAACTCCTGAGCATTGTTAGATATGGACCCCTAAAACAACCAAAATAATTTTCTGCACTCCAAGAACCAGCTCCCTACAACAATTCTCTAAGATCTTTCCTAAATCCATTTGACTCTAAAAAAAACTCTCCCATATCCCTCCACCCTGCCAGGCCCCATGTACTCCCATGGAACCAGGCCCTGCCAGGGCCCTGCTGCCTGGTAAAGGTAACTACTGTGTTAGTCAGGCCAGAGTAGTCAAGGGGGGCAGAGTGTGGGGAGCAGCATAGAGGCGGTTCTAAAAGACTTTAAATCAGCAGCCAATAATGGGGTCCGGGATGTCAGACCCTTGGTTCTCTGTACCCCATCCCTGTCTTAGTAGAGAGGAGAGAAAGGAAAGGCAGACAGTGGGGTGAGGGACCTTCCTACTGGTATGGCCTACTGGGCAAGTGAGTTCTGCTCGCGAGCCCCACCCTGGGGTCGGCTCAGGAACTGCAGCCTTTGGAGACCCAGAAGATTCCAGACTCAAGACCTCGTTTCCCCCCTCCAGCCTTTGGTTGGCGGCTGGAATGGGGACACTGAGGGGTGGGGGTTGGGGGTGCTGCCACCAGAGTTGGACCTTAAGTGAAGATCCGGGTCCAGATACCAGCTCCCTTACCTCCCATTCCTTTGCCAATGTGCTGCCAACCAGCAAAGAAGGGGTGGACCAGAGTGGGGGAGAAAGAACAGTGGGGAAATAAAGGCTGCTTGCAGAGGACACACAGAGATCCTGGTGTAGGGGAGGGAAACAGGGAAAGACGGAGTGCTCCCCAACCTCATGTGGCTCTGAGCATCCTAAATGCAATGTCTATTCACTACCAGGGACAACTCTGGCTCTTTCTTCCCAAGTCACAGACAGCACCAACTTCTCCTGACGCCAGCCTTTCCTAGCCAGTCTGTAGAATGGAGGGGTGTCCCCATGACCCAATGGAGCCTGGGGCCATCTACTGTCTGGCCCAGGACACACCCTACCTCCTTCCAGTTCCAAAGTTCTTTCTCCTCTGCTTTCCAGGGATCAGGGGAGCACTCATGGAATGCTCAGGGGAACACGTGTTCCTGAGAATTCAGCCCACGGCTCTGGGATTCAAGGTCTGTGCTCCTCTTTTTTTCCAGATCCTCCACTCTAGTTGGCATGATAGGCAAATGGGGAACCTGAGAGGTGTTGGGGGGGGTCCCCTCCCTATCCACAGAAGAATGACTAAGAACAAGCACTCCCTAGGGCTGTGCTAATGCAATACAAGCCCTGAGATGGAGAGGTCCCTGGGGTGAGAGGAAGAGGTTCTCTGGCTTCTGGGAGGTCTGTCTGTCCCACTGAAAGGCAGCTTCCCTCTCTCCTAAAGCAAAAATGACCGGGGGGCCAGGCAGTGGCGCTGGAGGTAAGATGCCTGCCTTACCTGCGCTAACCTAGGACAGACCGCAGTTCGATCCCCTGGTTCCCCATATGGTCCCCCGTGCCTGCCAGGAGCGACTTCAGAGCGAATAGCCAGGAGTAACCCCTGAGTGTCACCGGGTGTGGCCCAAAAACCAAAAAAAAAAAAAAAAAAAAAAAAAAGTGAAAATGACCGTTGCCCTTTCCTAGCTCAACTCTGAGCTATGGGGGATTGGGGGGAATGGGTCCTCCAGACTCTTCAGCACAGACACCCAGTGGCCAGAGGACAGTTGGTTAAGGCTTTGGGCAGAGGGTTGAAGAGGGCCAAGGTTACCCTTGTAGCAGGCAGGAAGCTGAACCTCTCAAGTCTGTAGCAGGAGAACCCAGAGGTACACCAGTAGTCCCCATGGGTGTAGCCCAAACACAAACAAAATCGATTCTTTCTGGGTTTGTGTGTAAAGGGAAACTCAGGCTGAACTGTCTTCTAAAGGTTATTTTATTGGGGCAGGTTCTCACCTGACTATTCTCAGGGGTTCTTCCTGGCTCTGCACTCAGGGATCACGCCTAGTGGTACTCAGGGGGGAACCATAGGGATCAAACCTTGGTCAGCCATGTACAAGGCAAGCACCCTCCCACTGTACCATCTCTCCAGCCCCACATCACTTCTTTTTTTGGGGAGTGAGAAGAAGCCGCCTCACACCCTGCAGAGCTCAGGAGCTATCCCAAAATCTGTGCTCAAGAGTGTCCCCCTGGAAGTAAGCAGGGGAACTAGGTGTGGTACCAGGAATTTGAAACAAGCTCTCAGCCACTCAGCTGCCTGTAAAGCAATTGCCTCCCTTCCTAGCTTATCTCTTCAGCCAGGATTTCTTAGTCTAGAAGAATATAGGGCTGGAGAAATAGCACAGTGGTAAGGCTTTTGCCTTGCACGCTGCCAACCTAGGACAAGCCCAGGTTCGATTCTCAGCATCCCATATGGTCCCCCAACCCTGCCAGGAGCAACCCCTGAGTGCTACCTCTGGCTGTGGCCCAACTCCACCCCCCAATAGAAGACTATGACCAGCTCCCAGTGGGGTGAAAAAAGCCCATTCAACTCTCATACTTACTGTTTTTTTGGTGGAGCCAGGATGACCCTCAAAAAACACAGATATTTGGAACGAACTACCTGCCCATGACATCATCCAGAATGCTTTGTGTCACACCAGCTGCAAGATGCCAACTCCAGTACAGAAAGGGGCTGTTCACATCTCCAGTTAGATAAATGTAGGTAGTTGGCAGGTGGTGAGGGAGAGAAGAGCTGAAAGCAGGGTGGGGGGGGGTCCCCTAGAAGTTCAAGTAATACCATCCAGGCACTGGCCCCTTCTTTCCTTTTTATCTCCACCTATTCTGTTCCCCATCACTGAAAGCAATTCAGAATACATAGATTGAAGAGGTGAAGAGGGGGCCCGGGAGATAGCATGGAGGTAAGACGTTTACCTTTCATGCAAAAGGTCATCGGTTCGAATCCCGGTGCCCCATATGGTCCACCATGCCTGCCAGGAGCAATTTCTGAGCATGGAGCCAGGAGTAACCCCTGAGCACTGCTGGGTGTGATCCAAAAAAAAAAAAAAAAAGAAGAAGAAGAGGTGAAGAGGTAGAGATATAGCATGAACTGCTTGGGAATTAGGGAGTCAGTCAGTGCTGTCCCCTCTAAACTCTCCCCACAAAAAAATTGGAGTGGACCACTTCTTCTCATGCACAGCCCTTTCCCCCTGTTCCCCTTCCTTCATTTCCTGTGGTCTTTTGTCTGCCTGATAAGTGCTGAAAAGGGAAGGTAATTATTGAATTGCTTTCATAATATCAAACAAGCCAGGGATAAGGTCACCTATCTCCTCCCCCAACTCCTGTATTTTTCGGGTTCAAGGTTTACTTAGATACTGGCTTTACTGTAGAGGAAGGAGAGGTACTTCCCACCCCTGGGAAACCATGGACCTTCCAGTCCAGCGGATGGAGAGAGATTCAGGGTGAGCTACCTGACCCTCGCATGAGCAGGAGCCCTGCACGCAGTTCTTTGGAGGGATCAACCTGGAAGATATTGGGACCAGATCAAAAATGGCCCTGGGGGTGCCCGGCGAGATGGTGCTAGAGGTAAGGTGTCTGCCTTGCAAGTGTTAGCCAAGGATCAGGACAGAAGTTCGATCCCCCTGCGTCCCATATGGTCCCCCCAAGCCAGGGGCAATTTCTGAGCGCTTAGCCAGGAGTAACCCCTGAGCATCAAATGGGTATGACCCAAAAATAACAAAAAAAAAAAAAGGAAAAAAAAAGTGGCCCTGGGTGCCGGAGCAATAGCAAAGTGGTAGTGTGTTTGCCTTGCATGCAGTCCATCTGAGACAGACCTGGGTTCAATCCCCAGCATCCCACATGATCCCCAGAGCCTGCCAGAGTGATTTCTGAGTGGAGATCAAGGAGGAACCCAAGCACCACCGGGTGTGGCCCCAAAACAAACAAACAAACAACAGAAAAATGTCATGCTGGAGTGCTGCTACAGTCAAGGTCAGTATCTTTCACTCTGAGGGGCCAGAGAGGAAGACTTATAAGAGTTTGAAGCCCAGGATGGTCAGTGGGGGAGGAGAGGGTATCAAGGTACAAGATGCAATAGGAAAACTGGGTTCTTTTGTGTGGGAGGCACACCTAACATTGTTCAGGGGTTAATCAGGGGTTACTCCTGGCTTTGTGCTCCAGAATCACTCCTGGAGGGGTAGGGAGACCCTAAGTGATGCCAGAAATCCAGTCAGGGTTGGCTGCATGCAAGATCAAAGCTATCTCTCTGATCCTTTTTTTTTTTTTCTTTTTTCCTTTTGTTTTTGGGCCACCATGACTGAGTCATGGTTCTGCTCTGATCATTCCTAGCAGTGCTTGAAGGACCCTATGGGATGCCAGGGGTCTGCATGCAAGGCAAATGCCCTACCTGTTGTGTTATCACTGACCCCCCCCCAAATGGGTTCTTAGAAGAAGTCATTGTAAGAGTAGATTTCATTCCCAGCTGACCCACAAGGTGGCCTTGAGTCATTGAAAGGACCTTGTGTCTCAGGTCCCTGGAAGATCACACAGACTCCTGCAAAGGCTACTATGGAAACTCCAGATGTAAGTGGTCGCATGTAGCACATCTGGCCTGGCAGCCACCCGAGACAAGCCTTGTAGGCTTGTCTCGCTTATGAAAAAGAGAATCACCTACCACCTACAGGGGCCTGCTTCTGTCCCATGATACAGTGGGGGCACCCAACAACTACCCCAAGTTACCTTGAAGGGTGAGGGCCAGGGATGGAGAGATAATATAGCAGGTAGGACACTTACCTTACACTCACCTAACTCAGTTTCGATCCCCAGCACCCTATCTGGCCCCCTATAAAGCCCCGCCCAGAGCAATCCCTGAGCACAGTGCCAGGAGGAAGCCCTGGGCACTAGTAGATATGCCCACTCTCCAAAAAGTGAGGGCTCCCAGCTGATCCCCCAAGAGCAGTCTGGTTTTGCTATTTATATTTATCTTAAAATGAACCACACAAACGCCCACGTGTGATCTCCCACCCCCACTCTTGAAGACCAGGCTGATGCTTAGAGCCAGGGATCCTGGGAAACTGGTCAGGATGCTGGTTTTTCTTAGAAAGAAGCAGTCACTCAGCACTCAAGTTCAAGACTTCTGAAAAGAGGATAACAGTCAGAGCAAGCAAAATATGGGGATCCTTCCAGATCTTCACCTCCTCCTTTCCTAAGGAACAAGGCAGGACAGTTTAGGGTATGGTCTCAGTGTGGCTGAGTCCATGGATTTTACCTGAACTTGGTGCCCCTCCTAGTATATAGCGCCACACCCCATTTGTAGAGAGCTAAGCTCCCCAGCCCCTCTGAAACGGATACTACGACTAAGTCGAAACAGTAGCTGGATCCCCCTGCCCCTGAATGCAGAGCCAGCAGTCATTCCTGAGCACTATAGGGAGTGATCCCTGAGTGTAGAGTTAGCCCTGAACATCACCAGTGACCCCTGAGTGTAGCAACAACAGTCATCTTGGAGAACTGCCTGTAGACCAAATTCTAAAGCCGCTTCTTGGTGGGGTCAGAAACAGAATAGCAGGACCCGCTCCAGCTCCCTTTGGCCCCTGCGATCCAGGCTCATAGCGGCCAGTCCCAGCTGCGGGGTCTCAGATACAAACCTAAGCGGGGAACCCCTGCCTTATGCACTTAGCAGAAGCACCCCCAATGACTGCCTAGTCCCTCTCAGCTATAGGAACGCATTCCCATTCCGTTAGCAGGGGACCCCCTTCCCCCGCACCAGCCATCTTTGGGACTCCTGTACCTGCGCATCCCCTTCTGGACTTCTGCTTTTCCGGTAACCTCGGCTGTCTGGAGCAGCTAAACCCGTAAGAAAAACTGCAGCGGTCATTGACTTTCGTTTTTTTCAGCCTGAAAACCCGAGTCTGCGCGCGCGCGCCTGTGTACAAGGAGGTGAGGAAGGCGCCGCTCATGGGGGATTAATTATGATTTAATAAATTATTGCAGAAGCCAGAAGGATAACACAGTTTGCTTGTAAAGACGCTTGCCTTACACGCAGCCAGACCCGGGTCCGATCCCGAACATTCTATAAGGTTTCTATCCCTACCGCGATCCCACCAGGAACACTTCTTGAGTGCAGAAACCAAGAGGAAAAAAGCCCCAAGCCCCACCCCCCCATACCAGGTATGGTTCCCAAACGAAATCAATAAAACAACTATTGGAACCAGAGGCTGAATCATCAAGAGGCAAAATTAAATAAATAAATAAAATCTAGAGAAAAATCCAGAAAAAAAAAATAGACCCAGAGCCGCCACTTCATGCGCCACGACTCCCAGAACTCCCACTTCTGGCAACTTCTCCTTTGCTCACTTCCCCGCAGGTGGGTGGGTGCAGGGGAGATGCCAACTGTCACGGTGCCAGCATGGGGGGGGTGACTGGCCTTGTGCCAAGCCTCCAAGTCAGGGAAAGCCCGAGAGTTAGGGCTTAAGTCCAGCCCTTCTTTCCCAGGAGCACCAAAAGCGCAATTGGAACAGACCTGCCCTGGCGCGCAGTGCGGTGCGCCCAGGAGGAGAAGGAGCGCAGGTCTCCCCCGTATGCCCCGTGGGGTGCAACACACGTGTACCCCTTTCTTTTTCCCACCGGGGATGACCGATCCAGCTGGGCACACGTCTCTCCCCGAGCTCCCCGCCGACCCTGGCACCAGGCCCAGCCTGCCTTCTCTCTTCAGCCAGCCTGGCCTGCAATGGTGAGCCCTGCTGGGGTGGCCACCCTGGAGAAAGAAGCCAAGGGCGCATCCTGGTCCTGGGAAGGCCGCTCGGCTTGACTCTGCCCCCCAGTGCCCCACTACCCCTCTTTGGCTGTTGCCTGCCAGCTTGCCTTCCCATCAGGACAGATCCCCCCCCCATTCTTCCCCGTTCCCTCACCCACCCGGCTCCCTCCTACAGGACGGTGGGACTGGGGGGCGGAGCTCGGCTGCCCTGACGTCACCGGCTGGGGGGGCACAGGGAAAGGTGCCCACGGGTCCGGGCGCCTCCCCGGCAGAGCAGAGCGAGCGGCGCAGCCAGCGGGCACAGCTCGCTCGCTCGCCGGCTCGCTCTCTCCCCAGTCCGCCCCGCGCCCACCCACCGAAGAGGCGGCGGGCAAAGGCGGCCGCACCCCTGAGGTTCGGCCAGCCGGAGCTCGTCCACCCTGCCCTGCCTGGCCCCAGGGAAGCTTGGGCGATCCGGTCGGTCCGAGGGGGCGAGAGAGATCTGCCGGCGGCAGCTCCGCACACGTCCAGTCCAGCGCCAAGCTGTGCGGGAACTGTCGTGGGGCACACCTCCCCATCCCGAGCTCCAGGAATGCAGTACGAATCCAAGGTGAGGTGGGTGGGCGTCTGGGTATGTATGTGGGAAGGGCAGAAGGACAGACGGACGAGGCTCACCGACTGACAGCACAGATGGAGGGACCCCAGGGGCTGCGCGCTATGGAACCTGTGGCATGAATGAGCGCAGCATGGGGGGGGGGTCGCGCGTCTCCCTTCCAAGTTGCAGGCGCAGCAGC
>PVKC010049366.1:0-10756 GCA_004027635.1 Crocidura indochinensis | reverse complement strand
TTTTTTTTTTTTTTGAGAGGGGACCATACCTGGCAATGCTCAGGACTTAATTTTGGCACTGCACTCAGGAATTACTCCTGGCAGTGCCTCAGGGACCATATAGGATGCTGGGAATAGAACCTGGGTTGGCTCTGTGCAAAGCAAGTGCCTACTATACCATTACGTAGTCCCTTTCTTTTTGCTCTTATTGTTGCTCCTACTTGCTGCCACACCATATTTCTTCCACCACCTCTGGCCACCATGCATTTTGGTTCTGTCACTTGCACCCAACTTACCACTTGCATCTGAATTTGTTTCTGCAGCATAGGCTGGAGTGCTACATCCTTCATTAGCTCACATGGGAAGTGCTGTGTGCAGGCCTGCAGCAGGACATGCTGTTCCTGCGGTAACTGTTCGGCTCTTAACCTTAGGTGTCCCAGTGCAGTGTGAGTTTCTTTTGTGGGTTGTGTCACCACAATTTATTCTTACTAGTAGACTGCCCATGCTTCAGATCATTATTATTTTTTATTTGCTTTGGGGCCACACCCAGTATGCTCTGGGATTACTTTTGACTCTGCTCAGGGGATTGTTCCTGATGGACTTGGGTGACCCTATGTGATGCCAGAGATCGAACCTGAAGGGCTGCATGCAAGGCAGGTGACTTTCTCTTTTGGGAGAGGGTCACACCCGGCAGCACTCAGGGGTTACTCCTGGCTCTGCACTCAGAAATCGTTCCTGGCTGGCTTGGGGGACCAGATGGGATGCCAGGAATTGAACCAGGGTCTGTTCTGTGTTGGCCACATACAAGGCAAACGCCCTACCACTGTGTTATCACTCTGGCCCCTGCAAGTGCCTTCCTTTCTTTTTTTTCTTTCTCTCTTTTTTTCTTTTTTGGTTTTTGGGTCACATCTGGCAGCTCTCAGGGGTTATTCCTGGCTTTATGCTCAGAAATCGCTCCTGGCAGACTTGGGGGACCATATGGGATGCCTGGATTCGAACCACCTTTCTTTTGCATGTAAGGCAAATGCCTTACCTCCATGCTATCTCTATGGCCCGCCTTTCCTTTGTTTAGGGGGGGGGCACACCCATTTGATGCTCAGGGGTTATTCCTGGCTAAGCACTCAGAAATTGCCCGTGGATGGGGCCCGGGAGATAGCATGGAGGTAAGGCGTTTGCCTTCCATGCAGAAGGTCATCGGTTCGAATCCCGGTGCCCCATATGGTCCCCCGTGCCTGCCAGGAGCAATTTCTGAGCATGGAGCCAGGAGTAACCCCTGAGCACTGCCGGGTGTGACCCAAAAAAACCAAAAAAAAAAAAGAAATTGCCCGTGGCTTGGGGGTACCATATGGGACGCCGGGGGATGGAACCTCGGTCCTTCCTTGGCTAGCCCTTGCAAGGCAGACACCTTACCTATCGCGCCACCTAGCCTGCCCCAGAACAAATTTATCAAATTTTTTTATTTATTTTTTGTTTGTTTTTGGGCCACACCCAGCAGTGCTCAGGGGTTAGTCCTGGCTATCTGCTCAGAAATAGCTCCTGGCAGGCATGGGGGACCATATGGGATGCCGGGATTCGAACCAATCACCTTAGGTCCTGGGTCAGCTGCTTGCAAGGCAAACACCACTGTGCTATCTCTCCATCTGGCCCGCCTTATTGTTCTCTCTCTTCTTCAATTATTCATGTTTCATTAATTAGAAATGACCGTTTCTGTGTTTTTATTTCTATGTATTTTTCAAGTATCATTTGAATACAAATATTTCATAACACGCATAACCATTCCTTACATGTTGGACATTTTGGATGATTCCAGTTGTTTTAGTTTGCTTGTTTGGGGACTACTTGACAGCATTCAGGAGTTCCTTCTGGTTCTATGTTCAGGGATCACTTCTGACAGTTCTCAGGGAGCCACATGGAATGCCTTTCAATATTTCTTGATTATAAAGATCTTAATAAAATTCAGTATCTTTTTGGTGTCGGCCAGGTATGTTCTGATCACAGAACATGGAGAGGGTTAGAACTAGTAATAGAAGAAATATTTATGAGGTTATCAACACATGTATCTTTGTTGCTTTTTGGCAAAGATATTTAACCTAACCTTTTTTTTTTTTAATTTGGCTTCTAACTGATTTGAATATGTGTTATCTTAACTACAGGAAACCCTTAGCCTTTGTAGATCTAACATTCCAACTGTTGACTATTCAAAAATGACTTCAAAGTTCACGACATTAAGTAGTTTGCATATTTACTGAAGCAGAGAATTTAATTACAGGCTTTGAAATTAGTGAGCAGAATTGGGTTAGTCCCTTGGTTGCAAGTAATGAAGGCTTCTCTACACATATTTTGTGGTTCTTTGCAGAACTTCTCATATATTGCTTCACATTTTTAAGTTTTCAAGAGAGAGTGCTTTTGAGAAAATGAAAAAAGGTTGTTAGTTTAAGGTGTACAAATAAGCAGAAGTCTTAGACAGTATGAGATGTGACTCAAGGAAAAAAAACTGTACAGATCCTTACACTATTGAAACAGAAGATTTACAAAGTTGTACTCTTTAATTTGACAGTATGCATTCACTTGTCATTTCTAGAAAATAAACCCAATTTTGTTTCCAATTTTGTTTTTACTGCTAAAGAAATTATTCTGTTTATAATTGTGATAAAATATGAAAATAAATACTTTAGCAAGGTCATCATAGAATAATCCATTGCAAATATTTGATTTAATTTAGTTTTTCGGTCAATCCAGTGGTAATTAGATGCTATTCCTAGCTCTGTGCTCTGGAATTGGGAGATTATGGGATACAAAGCCCATAGATGAGTGACTCTCTCTCTCTCCTTCTGACTTATTTCCTAATAGTTTCCATGTCCATCCTTGAATAGGAAACTTTCATGACTTCATCTCTCCTGACAGCTGCATAATATTCCATTGTGTATATGTACCACCATTGTTTTAGCCATTCATCTGTTGAAGGGCAACTGATGCCTATTTCTAAAGATTTTTGAATATATTTCACTCTTAAGTATGAAAGAAAACACATAGAAAACTATTAAAGCAGTATCTAGGAGTCTGAGAAGAAAGCTAGTAAGAGGCATTGTTGAGACTGCTTGCTCTCCTACTTTGGAGTGGAAGCTCCCACTATCCAGGTAATCCCTAGCATTTGAGTAGAAGGCGAGGAGAGCCCATACTTGGCGAAGCTCTGGGGCTACTCAGCTCTGTGCTGGAGATCCTTCCTGTAGCAGCTACTCCCGGCTCTTGTCTCCCCAGTGGTAATTGCTGACCAGGTGGTGCTAGAGATCGAACCCAGGCCTCCTGTATGCAATGCATGCCCTGAGCCCATTGCATAGTCTTTCTGGTCCTTCCCACTTGTTCAACCACTCAGTGGAGGCTGCTTTATCTACTCGGGGCACAGTACAGTGGGAGCTATATTTTCCTCATGTCCGAGCCCAGAATAATTCTTGCATTTATTACGCATTTCCTTGACAAATAGCCTCCCTATTTCTTTAGTGTCCAGTATCTACTCTTTTTCTCCCTCCTGCCCTGCACCCCAAATTTTTAAATGCAGGTAACCGGAGCGATAGCACAGCAGTAGGACAGTTGTCTTGCATACACGGCAGACCTGGGTTCCATTCCCAGCATCCGATAGGATCCCCCGAGCCTGCCAGGAGCAATTTCTTTGCGCGGAGCTAGACGTAACTCCTGAATGCCACCTGGTGTGGCCCCAAAACAAAAACAGACAGAAAAAAATTTCAGGTGCAGACAAAATGGTGCCCCTTATTGGAAGCATTTGTCTCTCTGCACGCCTGGACCTCTTCTGTAGCTGTGTCTACAGTGTGTGTCAGAGATGCAGTATCCGTCTATATGATGCCTTTTGATGTGATGAAGGCAGGCTTTGTTTGGTTTCTGCCTCCCTTTGTAGCCTCTTCCCCAAAGGCTCTTCACCTAGCCCACCTCTGGCCTGTTTCTAGGGCCAGCCCAGTTGGAAACAGAGCTGAGCTGCCTGCTTCACACTCTGTAATTTGGCCTCAAGTACCACCATTGGCCTTGTGCCCTTGTGCTGATAACTGGACTCCTGTGTGGTTCCTGGGTGCCAAGATTCCATGGTAACCTGCCTTGTATCCCTATGCCTTGTTTTATCTGCCTCCCCCCCACGACTAAAGTCCTGCCCTGAAACACAGTGACCAATACACTTTCCTGAGGACATGGTGACAACCACCCAGTTTGCCTTTCTGATTGGATCCCAGTATGTCCTAGATTTCTCGCTGTTCTTGGGCCTGCTGTCGGGAAACCTCTTATCTCACTAAATGGCAACTCTGTCCTTTCAGTTACTCAGGCCAAAGCCTTCAGTCCTCCTCAACTCCTCCCGGCTCTAACATCGTACAGCTAGTTGTAGATGCAGCTGTCATAGATTCTGGTTCCATAGTAAAAAGTGCTTCTAAGATCTGACCACCCTTGGCTGAGCTCTGCTATCTGCCGGAGTCTGACACTTACCTCCTGCCTGATCTGCTGGCTTTTGGCCTTTCCATTATTTTCAACAGTGTCACCCAAGCAATAAATACTTCAGAAGATGAACTAGATTTAATCACTTCTCTTTTCATCTCAGAGTCAGGCTATGGGACCACAGGCCCATTATCCCTGCTACTCACACGTGCTGCCTATCTGTCTACACTCATCCTCTTCCATGACAACCACATTGTCCTTTATCTCTGTTCCTTCTATCTTCACGATATCTCTGCCAGGAATGTTCCTCACCAGATAGCTGAATGTCTTATAATCTCACCTCACTTGACTCAACTCTCTCCCGTGAAGGATGGGAGTTCTTCTTCCTCATTTTCTACATAATTTTTTTTCTCCTCACTATCCAATACTCTTTTTCTCTCATGTGTTTATCTTCTTTATATTCTCTTTCCCATTAAAGTGGAAGCCTCGTGGGAGAAAAGGCACTTTGGTTCATAGCTGAATATTTTGTGTTTGGCACAGTGCCTACCCGGGGTATGAGCTCATTAAATATTTGTTGAATGAATGAATCAGATAGTTGAGTACTTGCCATGTGTCAGCCCTGCTCCAAGCATTTTATTTGTGTTTTCTTGTCTCCTCATAGTATTTCCTCATTGGATGGCACTTAAAAACATACACACTTTTTAGTTATTAATTTACTTTTGGGACCACATTGGTGATGCTCAGGGTTAACTCCTGGTTGTGCTCTGAGGAATCAACTTCTGGGTGGGCACAGAGATCCAAATGGGGAACTGGGGGTTGAACCCAGGTCGGCCATGTGCAAGGCAAGTGTCCTACTATCAGTACTATTGCTCTGGTCCCATTTAATGCTACTTTTGGCTTCTGTTTTTCAATTGAGAAGACCTGAATCTAATTATATTATAGGAATTGACCGAGAAAAGCTGAACTACCACACAAATACACCAAATAATTAAACTGGGGCCATGTCAGAACAACCATTGACTTTGTTATCGGATAAGTGTCTATTCAAGTCTCAGTTCTTATTATTATCAATTACGTGATTGAATCCAAACCTTTCCAAGCTTCGACTTTTTTCAGTTGTGAAATAGGAATGGTTCGAAACTAATGGAAGTATGGCACATCATCATGCATGAGACCAGGAGAATTCTTCATAATGACTTACTCTAGGACTCATGAAGTTCACTTGCTTTGTTTTGGGGCCACATCTGGTAGTGCTCAAGATTCACCCTTGGTGGGCTCAGGTGACCATATGGGTATCTGGGGTTGTCCATATGCAAGCAAGGAAGGCATCCTACCTGCTGTACTATCTCTGGCTACTAAGGGGTTGACATTTAAAAAATTAATTCATCACTCATATTTTTTCTTCTAGGAATTTTCTGTTCACAAACTGGATACTTTCTTTTCTTTTATTCTTTTAAGTTATAGGAGCTCTTTGAATGTTAGAAATGTATCTCTTATGTATTGCCAATAGTTTTCTCTATATTATTTATTACATGTCTGTTGATCTTGGTTTTTTGGTTCTTGTTTTCAATCATATTCTTTTGTTAAGGGTCCAGTGTTCAGAGTTGGTTTGGTTTAGTTTGCTTTGGGGGACCATATCTGGCCAGGTTCAGGGCAGACTCCTGACTCTGAGGTCAGGAATCACCCTGGTAGGCTTGGGGGACCAAATTTACATCAACTGCATGCAAGGCATATGCCCTTCCCACCGTGCTATTGTTCTTTTCCCGAAATACAGTTTTCTTTATCCAACAGATATTTACTGAACTTAAGGGTATTGGTGGATGTTCATTCAGTTGGAATAGCTCTAGATCCTGCTTTTCTGTTTGCGTCACTGGCAGCAACTCTCAACTGTGGTTTTAGCAGATTCTTGAAAAAGACTTTTGATTCAGAGTCGACTATACTCAGTTTCCAGACTTTGACCACATAATCAGAAATTGCAAGAGAGTCCTGGAATTTATAGGCCTGACTCCAAATGATCAGGCTTTGTTTCTTCTCTGTAGCATTTTGCCTTTTGCTGACTCCACCCTCCCTGTGCAATCCAGCCTGAATTGGGTAGATGATGAGCATTTCCAATCTCCCTCGTGAAGTGAATTCCTCAGCAGTTTCAGGAACTGGAGGCAGAATTTAGGCAGCCAAAACATGTGCATCTCTGTTTTTGTTTGTTTTATTTTCATTTGGGGGCCATACCAGCATTGCTCAGAGCTTATTCCCAGATCTGCACTCAGGAATCACTTCTGGCAGGGTCAAGGGACCATCTGGGATGCCAGGGATTAAACCCAGGTTGGCCTCAATCAAGGCCAGCACCGTGTCTGCTGGACTATTTCTCCAGCACCTACCTAGCCATCTCTTTAGAAATCCTGTGACTTCAGCTCCAGCTGTGAAAACCCTCGGGCATATCTAGGCTGCAGAAGTATGGAAGCCACGTGTCCCCTCCCTGGGACGCAGAATCAACTGTGTCTGAAAAAATCAAGTATCCTCGTATGACTTGTCAGGGCTCCTATCTTTACTGCACAGACTCAGGTTTTCTTTACTGCACAGACTCCAGTTAGTAGAGCAGTGGAGTAGTCTCCTACTAAGAACTCTTTGTTGTTTTTCTTTTTGTTTTGTTTTTGGGTTACACCCCAAAACACATGGCTTACTCCTGGCTCTGCACTCAGGGATCCCTCTTGGCAGGGTTAGGGAATCCTATGGTGTGATGTAGATCAAACTTGATTTGGCTGCATGCAAGACAATTGCCCTCCCTGCTGTACTATTTCTCTGGCCCCTTAGACAAGAACAACCAATTGGTGATTTGCTGCAACCCGTGAATGTCTCAGATACCTTTAGATTTACCCAACTCCTGTTTGCAGAAAGCAGCCATGGTAAATCTCCATAGGGCTCTGCTTCCCGAGTCCACTGCCCCAAGCATAGATCTCACACTCTGACATGACTCAACAGAATGGTCAAGAACACAGTCTCTGTGGTCAGACTGGGGAATGGGACCACTTTTCCATTCACTGGCATTGAAACCCACTCCTCCAGATCTTTTCACCTCTTCCAGCCAAGGTTCACACCTCATGAGATGTGGACACAAAATAGTACCTCACAGGCACTTGTGAGGATTAAGTTGTGAATATATGTGTCCCAAGAACAATGCCCAGCGCAAGTTGTTGCTCAATAAGTGTGGTAAAGTTCCTGGCACAGAAGTAGCTTCTGTTGAGTAAATGCTAGAAGCTGGGTGTACTCATCTGCAGATGTGAGGTTCAGCTATCATTTTCCCCTCTCTCATTGTGGCCACCCCATCTAAGACTGCAAGACTTTGGCTGTTTTTTACAAAGGTTTTCTTTTGTATGTGTATATGTTTGTTGGTGGGGGAGGGACACAACCAGTGAACATAGAGGATACTAGGATTGAACTCCCAGTCAGCAGTGTTCAATGCAAGTACCCTCCCTACTGTCCTGTTTCTGTAGCCTGTTTCTTTAGGTCTTCAACTTCCAGACGGTGATAACCTGCTATTCTTCACTTGAATAGATGAAAGTGCTTCTCCTGGAAGTCTATCAGCTTGTCCTGGCTCCGCTGGGCTGTATGTTGACATCCCCAACCTGTTTGGCTTCCGGAAAGGCAGAAGCAGGCCCGAGAGTGAGCCAGCCTCAGGACTACTCCCATTTCTTTGGGTTTCTTTGCCACCTGATTCCATGGAAAGTTCAAGCAAAAAAAAAAAAATTTTTTTGGTTTACACCCGGCAGCACTCAGGGGTGACTCCTGGCTCTATGCTCAGAAATCGCCCCTGGCAGGCACAGGGGACCATATGGGATGCCAGGATTCAAACCGATGACCTTTTGCATGAAAGGCAAACGCCTTACCTCCATGCTATCTCTCCGGCCTCAGTTCAAGCAAATTTAAAGAGAACCAATCTTAGCTTTCTCCTTGAATTCTGCACCATGCCATAAAAGAGGGTGAAGAGGTACATTGAAAGCACTACTGTCTCCAATGAGATATCTGAGTTCTCAGTTTTCCTGACACAGGAGCCATCCCAAGTGTTGTTCCAATTTCCTGCAAAGTTTCACAATACTCAGGAGTAAGAATTGATCCTTGTGTTATGAAATAACCATTTTTTTTATAGTTTAAGCATTAAGATGAAGCTTGAGTTGTTTATGATTGCTTTGGACAGTTTTGAAGAGCCAGGAAAACATCTGTAGAAGATTCTCCACAGGCCTTGTTGCCAGACACCAAAGTGGTTCCCTGTACAGAGACATTCATCTGTATTTCAGGGAACTCCCTGGGTGTAGAGACAGCAGCCAGCTGAAGAACAGCCAAGCCCTCCTGTCTCAACTCCAGCCTCCTGGCTGGGCAGGACTTGAGAAAGCTCTTCCACCCACTTTCTCCAGGAGCCTCTGGGGGGTTGGCTCCACGACCCCCCCACCCCCAGTATGGGAGTATAGGGGAGAAGCAGGCTGCTGCCTGACTCTGCCGCGTGCCTGTGTCTTGAACAGCACTGAGCTAGGGTTCAAACCCAGGTTTATCTCTTCCAGGCCTTTTGCTCTTACTTTGCCAATTAAGCAAGTCTAGGTACACAAAATCAATTTATTTTCAGCTCAGGGTAATGCTTTTGTTCCCTGATTTTGTTTGTCTGTTTTGTTTTGTTTTTGTTGTTGTTGGTTGGTTTTGTTTTGTTTTGTTTTGGTTTGGTTTTTGGTTTTTTGGTTTTTGGACCACACGTGGTGGTGCTCAGGGGTTACTCCTGGCTGTCTGCTCAGAAATAGCTCCTGGCAGGCACGGGGACCATATGGGACACCGGGATTCGAACCAACCACCATTGGTCTTGAATAGGCTGCTTGCAAGGCAAACGCCACTGTGCTATCTCTCCAAGCCCGGTTGGTTTTCTTTTTGATCTTTTTGGGTCACAATTGAGATGCTCAGGTTTCTCCTGGCTCTGCACTAAGGAATCACTCCTGGCAGTGCTCAGGGGATCATATGGTGTACTGGGTATTAAACTTGGGGCATCCTCCCTGCTGCCTATCTCACCAGCCCCTCCTTCTTTTTCTTAGTTGAACAGAAGCCTTTTTTCTGGTCCCTGTGACAATCAAAAGTCCAGTTCACTGAGACTTCTCAGCAGATTGTGTTGGTTTGTTTAGGGCCCACATACAGCTGTGCTCAGGGTTTCCTTCTGCCTTTGTCCTCATGAATTAATTACTCCTGCTTAGCATAGACTCAAAGCAGAGAGAACTTTAAGAGCGAAGAGAAGCATAGAAATGGCCAGTCTTCTGCTGGTAATGGACGACAGCTATTTGGAACCGGCATCTTTCTTACCACTTACCCTGGCAAGTAAATTCACATTTTAGGTCCAGAGCAGAGCCTGTAGCTCTCCTGATACACATTGTCACTGGGGAGCAGAATATTGAGAGCATGAAAAATTAAGCGACTGACTTAATGTTTATCAGCTCCTAAGTAGCCAAAGTTTGACTCAGATTCTGCTTATCTTACCTAGAGGTTTTCATTCACACCAAAACATTTGACTCACACCTCTGCCCTTTGTTTCTGAGTGCAATGGGAAAGTACATTTCTCCTTCCTCCCTCAGTCCCTCCTATTGCATCAACATTGTGATTTTTGTGTTTCTGTCACTTCCCCCACCATGGCTACAGGGAAAATGTGCCAACCTGGCCTTGCACACCAGGCCTTATTGCTGAGTTCTTTCACATTATTGTTTGGTTTGGAGACCACACTTGGTGGAACTCTTGGGGAGCGTGTGGTACTGGGGATGGAATCTGGGAACTCTTACATGTGTCAAAGCCCTTAGAGCTACTGCCTCAGCCCTGTACATCTTTCCTAATCTTCCCAGTGACCCCAGAAGTCGAGACTGTCACTGTCTACAGGGGACACCAATAGGCAAAAGGGACTTTTCCGAGTTCCCACGGCCATAAATTTCAGATTTCAAGCCAGGCTCCAGTTCTGGGATCGACTCGTAAACCATCGATGATCCTTCCGGCAGCCTTTTTGTTCTTTTGTTGGATTACTAAAACAGAACTGATTCTTAAATGGAGAAGCTGAAACCTGTGGAAGAAATTCAGCCGGGGTATTTTTGAAGAAAAAAGGAAACCATTTCCTTACTCTTCGTTTGTTAGTCCCATGACATCATCAGGGCTGGTACTGACTTTGCTTTGCTTCGGGCCCCAGGACGAAGTGGAAACAGCTCATTAGGAACATTTGACACTGTTGATAGGACCAGAAACCTCACCTTCTTCTTGGATTCTCTGTCCTCCACCTGGCCTATCTGCTTATGGCATTTACCCTCCCAGTCACCACACACACACACACACACACACACAC